>PVKP010005704.1:42784-80613 GCA_004027715.1 Plecturocebus donacophilus | reverse complement strand
CATGGCTAGGAAGGCCTCAGGAAACTTACAATAATGTGAGCAGGTGAATGGGAAGCCAGCACGTCCTAAATCGCTGGAGCAGGAGGAAGAAAAAGTGAAGGGGGACGTGCCATACACTTTTAAACAAACAGATCTCATGAGAACTCACTATTTCAAGAACAGCAATCACCATCCACCAGGTCCCTCCCTCGACACTGAGGATTACAATTCAACATGAGATCTGGATGGAGACACAGAGCCAGACCATATTACTCCTCCTCACGTGTACTTGTCATGCTGACTTCTCTTACCTTGCTCCGTCAGGCCCTGCTGCCTTGTACTGGAGGCATTTGCATTTGCTATTCCTTCAGCCTACAGCAGCTGTTCCCCAAATCTTCTAATGGCTGACTCCTTATCATTCAGGTCTCAGCTCTAATGTTACCATCCAGAGAGCTCTTCATGCTACCCATATCCCCCAATCCTCCCACCCAGCATGAGCCATTCCATTCCTATTATTTGATGTATTTTTTTCTTCATAGCACTGCACCTGTTTGTACCATCTCGTTAATCTTCAAATGTAGTGTTGTTTATGCCCTCCATTAGAATATCAGTTCTTTGTGGACATAAATCCAATATCCAGTTTTTGCTACAGTCTCTGTTCCTGGCACCTAGGAGGGTCTCAGTTAATGATTGACTGAGTAAGGCCAGGTTTAGTGGCTCATGCCTTGTAATCCTAGCCCTTTGGGAGGTCGAGGTGGGTGGATCACTTGAGGTCAGGAGTTCAAACCCAGCCTGGCCAACATAGTGAAACCCTGTCCCTACTAAAAATACAAAAATTAGCTGGGCAAAGTGGTGTGTGCCTATAATCCCACTTACTCAGGAGGTTTAGGCAGGAGAATTGCTTGAACCCTGGAGGCAGAGGTTGCAGTGAGCTGAGGTCACACCACTGTACTCCAGCTTGGGCGATAAGGGCAAAACTCCATCTCAAACAAACAAACAAGATTTACTGAGTAAATGATCCCATTTAATTTTCCCCAAAACTCATAAAGCAGATGATGCTCTACAGTTGAGAGAACTCAGGCTCAGAGAAGTTGAACAATTTTCCCAGGTCACACAGTTAAAAACTGGGGAGGGCGGGGGTTTGAAACCAGGGTTTGTCCAATTCCCATTATTTTAATCACCTCCTATTCAGCCCATTGATGACAAGGAGATTCTCTCCCTAGGGCTATGAGAATAGCTGAACACGAGACACCTTACACTGGACAGCTGAGATCAGCAGCAGTTTATTAGTGACATATACTCACACTCAAAAGGAAGAGTCACTGCACACCCAAAAGGAAGAGTCACTGCACTATGCAGGGCCACACGGTCGGGGGTGGTGGGAGTCAGAACAGAGTGAACCACAAGAGGTCGTGGAAGGCAGGCTTTGTAGTATCAAGAGGGTGGGATGCTCCTTGGTTCCCAGAGAGGATAGATTGGCTTGTTTAGATAATTCTGCAGACTAGCAGAGAACTGAAACTTGCTACTCTGGGATAAGCAAGAACTTCACCTGACTCCTTTAACAAGAAGGGTCCTTTGGCCACCGGACCCTATCTGTGAGACTCAGAGTGGGGAGGGGGACTTGTGGTTAGGCATGAGAGACCCTCCCAGTATTACCAGATGTCAAGGTACAGATAATATTGGACCTTACTTTTAAGCCTGACACCACCTCCTTATTAGAAACCACATGAATACTAAAGGAGAAAACAGGAGGACTGGTGGTAAGGATGAGGTAGAAGTGGCCTTAGAATAAGGCAGCCTAAAAATAGTCAGCCAGTGCCCCCTCAAGAAAATGCATGGTGCTTTCCAAATGCCTTGCAATCTTCCAGAAATTCTTTCTTATTTCAACAATACTGCAAAATTGGCACGGCTGGTCCCTCTGGGAAGAACCTCAAGGGCAATATTTTAGGGCATTTGAGCTCATGAGGATGATAGACGATGGCTGACTTGCATGCTGGAACCGATTCAACACCTACCCATAATACCAATGGGTTTTGCTCGTATGGTTTTAAACACCCATAAAAATCAAGCTTTATTGATGGGGAAAACATAACATCTTCTTGGAAGTGGGCCCTGCCTTGTGCAAAGAGAATATACACAATGTTCCAACTACAGATAACTGACCCAGGAGTCCCCTGAGGCTATTGTGGCCTCAAACATAAACACAATGGAAGAACTCGTTAAAAGCAGCATGATTGGCAGCTAACGCCTGTCACTCTTGCCTGCATTTTAGATACTTAGTTGTGTCAAATATCAAATTTTCATCTGTGTGGAATGAAGAGGGTTTGCAGCTCTCGCTCATTGCGCTTTTGGACATGTGTGTGTTGTTGTTGTGATGTTCTCTTCTTCATCTCTTTGAGATTGAATTCTTTCTGCACTTTGACACATCCATGCAAAAAAAGAGGTGAGCATTGAGGCCAACGTCCTCTGACTGGCTCGGGAGATGTGCAGCCTTTTTAAATGCATCGCTTGGAGATGTATTTCCTATGCACCCTTCCCCCCGACCTGAGCATGCACATGTGCACACACCACACACACACACAGCTGTACACTAATGCCACAGACAGTCTGGGTCGAGCCTACCTTTGCCACTTGCCACCTCCTTCAGTCACCCCTGCCACAGAGAATATTTACAGACATTTCAGTGTCTTCCCTCTGGGCAGTCCTGAGGTTTGGAATGCTCTTCCCCGCCACTCTCCTCTCCTTCACCTTCCACCTCGCCCTCTTCACTGGCTGACTCACACTCACCCTTCAGGGCTCACTTCCACGCAGAGGTACACACTTCAGTTAGAACCCTGCATTCCCCTTTGTCATCCTCTGTGTTTGAAGGCTGCCCTGGTCCTGCACACAGCAGCCCCTTCAGCTACAATGTGGAACGTAGCTGAAGGGGCTGCAAAGTGTACATGATTAGTAGTAGTCAGACAACACGGGAAACACCGCTGCACCAGTCGGGAGGGTTGCACCTGTCCGTTTCTTTTCCTGAATTGCTCTTACATTGGTATTCATCCTTTCGATCCTGTTTCCTGTCGGTTTCAGACCACCATTGATATCCCATGAAGTACATTAGCAGCCTTTTAACTGGCCCTGCTGCAAGGGTTGCCCTGCCCAGTCTGATGAGGCAAGAGGCACAATCTTTTGCCTTGGGCTTCATTCCTGGATTCTGTACTGTAGAGGGCCCAGCTCTGGCTCTCAGAGCTCTCGGGTCTCAGCTGCACCCCTCCCTATGGAACGAGGAGTCTGCAGCCTAAAGGAATGTTCCCAACAAAGCCTTATCTGGCCCTCCACTCCCAGACAATTCCAGATCAGAATACACACACCCAGAACCCTGCATTCCTGATATTCCAGCCCTGAGCCATTCTGGGCCTGCACAGGACTCCTCCCTTGAAGGCACAGCCACTGCCTGTGTCCACCCTACCAGGCCTTGGAGTGTGGCCAAGGGGTAGCAGTTTCCCTGGGAGTAGGGTGTGGAGGGAGCCTGGAAAACACACACCTGCCCAAGTGGGGAGAACCTGGGGAGGGAAGAGACAAGAAGCAGGCAGCAGGCCGCAGGTCCTGCAGATGTGAGGACAGGCTGAGGTTGCTCCCAGTCTTGAACCCTCAAGGACTCCCTACTTCTTTCAGGAAACAATGCAAACCCCTCAGCATCAACAGAAGGCCCCAGAGGGAGCTTTTCACTTCTGTACTTCTCCAGCTTCTACCATATCTCACAGTTTTCTTTCAAATTCTCATTCCAGATCCACTAAACAATTTGCATGCCCTTCTCAAATAATTGATCATATTTTATCATTACTCTTTTACTTTCTGGCCCCACTTTTCCCCATGAGACTGTGTGCTCCTTGTTATGTCTTGTCCTCCATGGATGTCTCCCCAGCAACCAGGATTGGGCCTGGAACGCAGTAGACTTCTGTGACATACAGTATGTTGGGGAAGGGGAGAAAGCAGGAAGGAGCCACGAGAGCTGTGTTTCTACCTGTAGGATGTGTACCTTGAACCTGAGCTCAACCCCAGGCCACATGGCAACAGTCTGGGACACTTCCAAGAGCCCTTAGACTTAGTTGAGTTCAGGAATGGGGGAAAAAGTGAGGGGGAAGAACATAGAAGAAGTAACGAAATATTTGTGTGGAGATAATGATGAGAAACAAGGCCTCATTAGAAATTCTTCCAGAATCCGAGGCTGCAGTTTCCAGCCTGGCTCTGCCAGGAGCTTGATGTGTGGACTCTAAATCAGGGCATTGCCTGGGGGCCCAAGTTCTGAACTATCTTAGGCTCTGGGTGTTGGATACTGCTGTGTACACTGTGATAAGAGACGTAAAACTATGTTTCAGATTGATTAAAAACATACAAAAACATTCGGAATTATTTTGCTGTCTGCTGCCACCATTTCTTGTTTCTTTTAGAGAAGGCGTGTTCCTGATATAACAACCCTGGATTGAGGCATCCGTAGACAGGTGCATTATTTCACTCCTGGTTCCACCACTTACCATCTATGTCAGAGTTCAGCAAATATTTTCTATAAAGAGACAGATAGGAAATATATTAAGCTTTGCAAGCCTATACTTTTCAACTCTGCCTTTGCAGTGCAAAAGTAGCCACAGACAATGCAGAACTGAATGGACATGATTGTGTTCCAATAAAACTTTATTTACACAAACAGACAGTGGGCCAGATTTGGGCCACTGGCCATAGTATGCAAATCTCTGATCTCTATGTTCTCCAGCATCTCAAATCTTATCTGAAAAAAAAAAAAAAAATAGGATATGATATCTGCCTCTGTAGGAGATGAAGAAATGTTACATGAAATTATTTTGAGAAGTAGAATGAACTAAAGCACTAGCAAAGTGTACGTGATTAGTAGCAGCAGTTATGTTACTATGCTATAGTTAGACCCATTAATAAATCACATTTATTAAGTACCCACTATATACTACATGCATTATATTCACGATGTTACTCAATCTTCACAAAGATCTTGCAAAAGAAAATTGTTACAAACATACAGATGAGGAAACTGAGGCTCAGAGACTGTGGCTCAAGGGTTACATCGGAAGTCAGAGGTAGGACTGAATTCTAATAGCAGTTCCTGGATCCAAAACAGTAATCTCAAAAATCGAAATATAATGTGTTAAGGAAGTAAATAACAGGTAAATAGATGAGTACATGGCCGCCAACAGATAGAACCCTGCTGCATTTAGGCAGTGGGATAGGATCAGGTCACATTCCTGCTGGTATCAAATGACAGAAACCCCATGCTTGCTGTGGCATTTGGGAGCTGGACACTCTCCCCTGGAGGAAAAAGGCTTTTCCTGGCAGGGTCCCAGATTTAAATCCTGAATGAGGCAAGCTACTCGTGATGGGCTCTGCCCGTGGCGAAGGGATGGCCATCTCTGTAAGGAATTGTCTGAGTCACAAGGCGGCCCTCCAGAACTTTCTGGGCCTGCCCGAAGCCGGGCCTGCCTTAGCCCCTCAGGGAGGTGTGAGCAGCCGGCACCACTTGAATGCCGAGTCTCTTGCTTCAAGGAGGCCAGATTTAGCAATCTGTCACACACAGCCCGCCTCACTGTGACACTGGGCTCCAAGAGGCTTGCAGCGCAGGCCAGCAGAAAAGCATCTGTCGGCATACCACGCAGACGGGGATTAGAGAGGCTGGAGGAGGATAATTATGGCATTTGCTTTCCTATAAAGTACATGTCAGGAGGAAAGGATTAAGCTAATTGAAGAAATCTCCAGCACTTACGTCAAAGGTGGCTGCAAAGCGATTGCTTTATCATGCATCTCACCTGCTTCTGAGAGCCCGGCTCGAGGAGGCCTACCCACATCTCCACTTTGTCCCCAGCAACTCTTTGCAGAAATAGTTTGAGTTGGCGTTAGCCATTCTGCAAAGGAGAGAGGAGCTAAAAATAAGAGCATGTGAACAATGCTCCCTACCTTTCTTTTTTTTTTAATTTCCAAAGCTCACATCAAGTTTCTCAGAGAAAGATGGAGAGCTGATTTTCCTGAGGTTTACATATTTGTGTACATGTGACAGGTGAAATAAATGGCACCTATAGTGCGCGTACTACATGGGGACAGGTGGCGGCTGCTCCCAAAGTCTATCTCTTTTTCATCTCTGGAACATTAGCTTATGCTCCTGAGGCCCAGGCTGCATGCAAAGAGAAAGCTCGGGCTTCAGGATCATTTATCATCACCTTCCCCCATGCGAATCCCGAACATCCCCAAACCCAAAACCAATGGAATGGGACAGGGATGGTCTTTTGTCTCTGTCA
This sequence comes from Plecturocebus donacophilus, assembly GCA_004027715.1. NCBI lineage: Eukaryota > Metazoa > Chordata > Mammalia > Primates > Pitheciidae > Plecturocebus > Plecturocebus donacophilus. Next base: position 74,332 of record PVKP010005704.1, on the reverse strand, counting down.
TCCAGATGGAACTTAATTTTTGAGTTCCAGGTGACAGGTATTGGGGTTGTTGTGGTAATGAATTTGGAAAGGAAGTAAATAGAAAGATTTCCTCTTTCTTTTAATTCCAAATATCATACTACATTTACCCACATATGACTTGCCCAATGGACTATCGCTTTCCAAAGAATAAGATATCACATCTGGAAAACATAGTCGGCTGCCTAATTTTTGCCATAATGCATCCTTAGACTGCTTAGAAAATGGATTGCCAGAGAAATCTTGGAAATATTTGTTAGAGTGCTTAGGACCAGAAAGCTGGCTCCATTATCTGTCACTTTCTAGCTCTCTGACTTTGCTTGAGGTATTTCAACTCCCTTTGATTTCTTCATTTGTGATAGCTCAAGAAAAGCATCTGGCAGATAGGAGGGACTCAAAAATGGGCACTATCATTGCCTTGTTATCATCATCATCTTCATCTACCAGAAAGCCATAAGGTATTATATTAGTCAGAGGTTGCCAGAGAATCCCAACCAATAGGATGTGTGCATGTATCCTATTATGTATGATAGAGAGAGAGATACTTAGATATAGAAAGAGAGATTTATTTTCAAGGAATTTGGCTCACATGATTATGAGGGCTGGCAAGTCTGAAATATGTAGGGCTGGCCAGCAGGCTGGAAATTCTGCCAGGCATTGATGTTGTCATCTTGAGTGCAAAGGCAGTGTGGAGGCAGAATTCCTTCTTCGATGGAAGATCTGAGTCTTTTTTCTTAAGGCCTTCAACTGATTGGATGAGGCCCACCCCCATTATGAAAGGTCATCTGCTTTACTCAGATGTCTACTAATTTAAATGTTAATCACATCTAAAAAAGATATCTTCCCAGCCACATCTGGACTGATGTTTGACCAAGCAGCTGGGCACCATAGCCTAGCTAAGTTGACACATAAAATTCACCATCACAGGTATGTCATCTTATTTCATGGAAAACCTGACCCAACTACGTAGGAAACACTGAATAAGCCAGGCACCGTGGCTCATGCTTGTAATCCCCAGCACTTTGGGAGGCCAAGGTGAATGGATCACTTGAGGTCAGGAGTTCAAGACCAGCCAGGGCAAAATGGTGAAACCCCATGTCTACTAAAAAACACAAAAATTAGCCAGGCATGGTGGCAGGCACATGTAATACCAGCTATTTGGGAAGGTAAGGCAGGAAAATCGCTTGAACCTGGGAGGTGGAGGTTGCAGTGAGCCAAGATCCCGCCACTGCACTCCAGACTGGATGACAGAGTGAGATTTTGTCTCAAAAAAAAAAAAAATAGAATAAATTTTAGATTTACAACACGCTATCTTAAAAAGCACAACAACAACACAAAAGGTACAGCAATCCCCTGCTTAGCCACCTTGAAACCCACAGAAGTCATGAGGAAGGAAGACACTCTGGTGTGGTAGAAATACACCATGCTAGAGCTGGCATCCAGCTTCCAGCCCCCTCTGCCTTTGAGTTAGTGTGTGGTTTTAGGTAGATTCCTGAGAATATCTAAACTTCCACAGCTCCAACTCATACTGAACATATCCGCCCTGCCTTCACAGGGGAAAGGTAAGAATAAAATTAAACAACTGTCGGGAAGGGCTTTGTAAATAAACTTCTAAATGTCTTAACATAAGACATTATCCTACGAGAAGTGTAGTGCTCTGGACAGACTGAGTCCAATTATTTGTAATAAAGCAAATAAAAGGCAACTGTAATATGTCATAAGTTTGACCTAACTCTTATATGTTAGCTAACAAAATCATTAATATTTTCAATTAGAATTAATTTCCTCGCGTTCTTATTAATCACGCCTAATTCACATCCAAACACCGTTCTTGGGATTTAGATGGCTGTTGGATGTGAACTAGATGATGAAGTTGTCTGAACTCCAGCCTTTTTTTCTTCCCCCTCAGTAAATTTTCACATAGAAAACATTTCATTGCCTTTGCGCATGGCTCAAAGCAGCAGGTCCAACAAATGCCTGTTGTAGGATAATTCTTTCATTACAGAGATATTTATGGAGCCCTCACCTTGCACCAGGCAGCAAGCTGGGGTCTGGATGAGGAGGGTGGTGACTTTAAGTGCTGGGAGCCCAGTCACGGGAGAGCATAAGGATCTGACAGATGTCACTATTTATTATTGGTGCATATGTTATTATGTGACCATTTTTATAAAAGTAAGACAGGATTAATAATTTAAAATAAAGACATGGCTGAGCCCAACATTCTTTCCAACCTCGGCAGCTTTTTCAAAGTTCCCAGGCTTGCACTCAGCCTCCGTATAATATCACAGCAAAGCCAAGGAACCAACAGACCAGATGAGTGAGGGATGTTCTTTGGGAAATTTCACCATCAAAGGAAATTGTCCTGTGATGACTCTCAGAACACTTCACACTTCACTGGGAAGCTAGAAAAACAATTACCAGGTCATTAGTAAAGGTTATTATTTTTTTAAGGTTCAAAAGCACGCTCCCAGAGTGACCTTAGCTGCATTTCAGTGGGAGGCAGTTGCTGTAGTGGAAAGGATAAAAGCTTTGGTGTGGAAACCACACGACCCTGCTGCAGGTGTTAAACCTTTCCCAGGCCTCAGTTTCCTCAACCCTAAACTGGAGCTAGGAGTCCCTGCCTATCTCTTTGACTGTAGACTGGGTGAAATAAAATGGCTTGGAACTGTACGCAGAGATACAAGGCAAGCCTGGGCAACATAGCAAGACGTGCCTCTTTAAAAAAATGGCGGCCAGGCGCAGTGGCCTGCACTTCGGGAGGCCGAGGTGGGCGAATCACAAGGTCAGGAGTTCAAGACCAGCCTGGCCAACATGGTGAAATCCGGTCTCTACTAAAAACACAAAACATTAGCTGGGCATGGTGGCTGGAGACTGTAATCCTAGCTACTCGGGAGGCTGAGGCAGGAGAATCTCTTGAACCTGGGAGGCGGAGGTTGCACCAAGCCAAGCTAGCACCACTGCACTCCAGCCCGGGCAACAGTGCAAGACCCCATCTCAAAAAAAAGAAAGAAAGAAAAGGCTTGGGAATAACCACAAGCACCAGCCTGGCACGTGGAAAGGGTTCTGTAAATGCATTTCCTTCCATTCCCAGGCTCCATTTATGAGTCGATAAAGCAGGAAAGGTGGAAGTGAGCTCTGGATTCCTGGGAATAGGCTAGGTTGTGCTACAGTAACAACCTGCAAGCCTCGGCAGCTGAAAACAGCCAAGTTCATTTCTCACCACACCCCATGTCCATCCATCACGGGTTGGCAAGCGAGCTGTACCCACCTTAGCCACTCAGAAACCCAGGCTGGCAGAAGCTCCATCTGGATGCACAACTGCAAGAGCAGAGGAAGAAAAAAGGAGTATAGCAAACCATGTGCTAGCTCAAAGTTTCTGCCTGGACGTGATCCACATCACTTACACTCTCATTTCATAGGCTGGAGCCAGTCATATTGCTGCAGTGAGTAAATGGCATGGGGATGGATCATCTTACCACGGCCACAAAGACTGGAGAGGTAGGAAGGGACCGTGTTAGAGGACTTGGCTCAAGCCAATTTCCATAAATAATAAAAAAGTATGCAGAATTCTAGCAAAATGTTTGGCTTTGAATCCTGTCACATCAATAAAAATTATTTTCTATAGGTGCTGGGTGTGGCGGCTCATGCCTATAACCCCAGCACTTTGGGAGGCTGAGGGAGCAGGATCATTTGAGGACGGGAGTTCAAGACCAGCTTGGGCAACACAGGAAGACCTCATCTCTACAAAATATTTTAAAACTCAGGCTGGACACAGTGGCTCGTGTCTGTAATCCCAGCGCTTTGGGGGGCTGAGGTGGTCGGATCACCTGAGGTTGGGAGTTCGAGACCAGCCTGTCAAACAGGGAGGGGTAGCTCATTTCCTGAAGATCCCACTGGGCCAGGTGCTGTCCACACACACCTCTTCTTATTTAACCTTCTCAATATTCTCATGCGGTGGACATTACTATCTCTAGTTTGAAGATAAGGACACTGAGGCTCAGAGAAAGGAGGTCATTTGTTCTAGGTCACAAGGGAGTAAGTGCCAAGGTTACTGGTTAAGTGCTGAAGGTCATTGGTTATGAACTTGAGATGCTAATGGCTACGCTAATGCATTGTACACAATAAAATCATTTTGTATTCAGTGAATTACTATACCCCACATTAAACCTATGAGGTGAATCTCTATGATTCAATTTTTTGCATTAGAAAACACAGACTCAGCCCAGTGCGGTAGCTCACGCTTGTAATCCCAGCACTTTGCAAGGCCAACATGGGCAGATCACAAGGTCAAGAGATCGAGGCCATCCTGGCCAACTCAGTGAAACCTTGTCTCCACTAAAAATGCAAAAACATTAGCTAGGTGTGGTGGCTTGCTCCTATGGTCCCAGCTACTTGGGATATTGAGGCAGGAGAATCCCTTGAACCTAGGAAGTGGAGGTTGCAGTGAGCCGAGATCACGCCACTACCCTCCAGCCTGGTGACAGAGCAAGACTCTGTCTCAAAAAAAAAAAAAAAGAGAGAGAGAAAGAAAAGAAAACAGAGACTCTCAGAGGTGATGTCAGCCTCTAAAACCTACATTTGCACCTACTGTGCCATGTTGCCTTCATTAACCCAAATTTCTTTTCCTCTAAGGATACAAGCGACTGTAGCTCCCTCACACAACACCCCACCAGGTAGACTTCCCACAGGGGAACTTCTTCTTTCTGTCCCAAACTTTTTTGAGGATCTGATGAAGGGTATAAAATCCATCTCCAGAAAAATGCTCATTAAAAACATAAGAGGGAAAAATCACATGCAATACACTAGAAACGGATTTACTCTATAAATGTTCAACCTTATTGTTTAACATAGCATGTCTCTCACTTTGATTCAATGATGCAACAATTAATGGTTCATTCCAGAAAGAAAAAAATGCACAATAAAAGTCCATCCTAGTCCGGGCACAGTGGCTCATGCCTGTAATCCCAGCATTTTGGGAAGCCAAGGTGGGTGGTTCACCTGAGGTCAGGAGTTTGCGACTAGCCTGGCCAACTTGGTGAAATCCCTTCTCTACTAAAAACACAAAAATTAGCCAGGTGTGGTGCCTGGAGCCTGTCATGCCAGCTCCTCGGGAGGCTGAAGCAGTAAAATCACTTGAACCCAGGAAGTGGAGGTTGAAGTGAGCCAAGTTCATGCCATTGCACTCCAGCCTGGGTGACAAGAGTGAAACTGTCTCAAAAAAAAAGAAAAGTCCATCTTAAATATGCTTTAAAAATTCCATTTTAAAAACACAATGGTGCTTGCTTTGAAATAGAAGTTGAAATGGTAGTATGCGGCTCGACATGGTCCCGGCATGTCATCTTTGATATCTAATCAGTCTGGTCTGACTTTTCCTTTTGAAGCTATTAAATGCTGACTCACAAAATAATCGGTGCTCCCAAAATCTCCGCTGAATGAGAGACTTGTGCCAAGGAGCACCAGCAGTCTCCAAGAGAATCCAAATCAAGGATTCTATCCACATTTCTTAAGCTGTGGTGGAGAATAAGCAACAAAATATGTAATTAAATTGATTTAAACCCTAAAAATGTATTTTTTCCCAGGTAATAAGCCTGAAAATAAATCTGAAAATTGCACTATTAATTCAGCAGCTCAACAACATCAAAGTTCTGGGTAAGTTTCTCTGTAATTCTCTTCATCTTCCCTTTATGGTCACGAGATAGCTGCAGCAGCTCCAGGCAACACATCTTCACAGGCCAGCCCATGAAAAGAAATGGTGATAATTCCAGATGGGTGGTTCCATCTGACAGAACCATTGCTTCCATTTTCTTTGTCTACTTCAAGTCCCAAATAAGCTACGTCAGCTCTGTAGAACAAGATTTCCCCAAATCGCTTCAACTGTATGTGGCTGATTTTATTTGAAGGGTAAATACATAACTGTTTAAGAGAGTTCAACCGAAGAATTTTGTATTGAAACAAATGCAAGTTTCAATACAAGTCCAGCCTTTTAAAATTAAACTTTCTAGGCCTGGTGTGGTGGCTCACACCTGTAATCCCAACACTTTGTGAGGCCGAGGCAGTTGGATCACCTGAAGTCAAAAGTTCGAGACCAGCCTGACCAAAATGGTGAAACCTGGTGGTGGCACACCTGTAATCCCAGCTACTTGGGAGGTTGAGGCAGAAGAACCTGGGAGGTGAAGGTTGCAGTGAGCCAAGATCACGCCATTGCACTCCAGCCTGGGCGACAAGAGAGAAACTCCGTCTCAAAAAAAATAAATAAATAAAAATAAGCTTTCTTGTGAAAGAATGTCTCTGCATTTCCAATGTCAGGATGGACAATCATAACTTTGTCACACAAGAAGCACTGGGGTTGGGGAGGTAGAAAGTCCTTGTCATATTCAGTGATAAAAACGGAAACAATGGATATACATAAATTTGGACCTCATCTCTTTTCATTGATATTTTTCCACTCAAGTTAGGCCTGATGCAAGCAAAGGCAGGAGTGCTCATTCACAATGATAGGATGTGTTGTCATGAATTTCTATCAACAGGAATCTCTGCTCATCCAAGGGATGTCAGGGTAGTTACTACTATATCTGTTACTAACCACATGCAGAAACATCTTTTCCATCCTACATTTATTTGCAGTGAAACTATACACCAACAATATTTTTACATTTAAAAAGCACATTACTTGCACAAAGATAATTTAGCACAAAAAAAATTAAAGAAAATACCTATCTTCCCACCAGGAAACTATTCATGCACTGCAGGCTAAGAAACTGTTTGCAAACAATTCTCCTCTTCTCCTGGTGCGACAGAATGGTAAACGATACTTTTCATGTGATCTCAGAGTTCTGCCTCTAAGAACATCACCCACACAGAACATGCTAAAAAGACAGATGCAACTGGTTGGCAACCTTTCACTCAACATTTGCTCAGGGGTTGATATAAGTAAGGGAGAGAGAGTGAGAGTGTCTCTTCGGAGGCACCTGATAGAGTGGGGGAAGTGTGGTCTGCCGAGTGAGACAGACATGGGTTTAAATGCTGACTTTCCCACTTCTTGGATCTTTGTTAGGTCAATTACTATCTCTCGACTTCCATCTTCTTACCTGAACAAATGAGGATAATCATTACCTCCAGTGGAAGTGACTTTTTAATTTTTTTGAGACAGAATCTTGTTCCGTAGCCTAAGCTGGAGTGCAATGGTACGATCTCAGCTCACTGCAACCTCCGCCTCCCAGGTTCAAGCAACTCTCCTGCCTCAGCCTCCTGAGTAGCTGGGATTACAGGTGCCTGTCACCACACCTGGCTAGTTTTTGTATTTTTAGTAGAGACGGGGTTTCACCATCTTGGCCAGGCTGGTCTTGAACTCTTGACCTCAAGTGATCCACTTCAGCCTCCCAAAGTGCTGGGATTACAGACGTGAGCCACCGTGGCCGGTCAGGAGTGAACATTTTTAAATTACCCAAATTGACCTGTGTGACTAAAAGTGACCAAAGGATGTTTTACCATCTAAGAGTGACCAGTGAGCTAATGGGACCAGCCTAGCTTCTACTAGGAAGGTAAGAGAATGACAAGGTTGGTTGCATAATTCTACCCCCATCACATAAATATAAATACACACGAGAGGTCACTTGAGTCCACACTGCCATCCTGCAAGCTCTACCTCTCTTGCTAAAGAAGGGCAGTCCAGGCTTACATTTGTAAGCCATTCACACCAAACCTCCAAACTCACCAGGAGGAGATGTTCTGCCACCCGGTGGTCCAGAGATGCTTCAACAAGCAGGATGGGCAAGGCAATGTGGGAGGCACCGACTTTTGATTTCTTCACCTTGGTCTTGATCAGGCTAGAAAAAGAAACAGTAGCCATGTACCAAGCTCATAACCTTATGTCTTGGGTTACCACTTTTCCTCTCTCACCCTTTCCATATAATGTCATTGGCATGAATAGAGACAAGCTATTACAGTAGCCAAGAAGACTGAGACCCTCACCTATGAGATCAGTCTTCATCTGTGTCCTTAACTCACTTCATTTTGTGGGTTGCCAGATTGTAAAGAAGTCTTACATTTTTACCCCCTCATTCATATAACTTACTAACCAAACATATTGAATATTTAAATTTAAATATTGAACATATTTAATATGTTCAAAATTTAAATAGTGAACATATTTAAATCCACATATTGAATATATTCATTTCCACATTTATAAGCACATGATTCTTTGCATGTAGAAATGAATGCATGTATGCATGCCACCTTATGCATTCCAAACATACTTTATAAATGCATTATTTAACCTAAAAAAATTGGCCTTCTTACTGTACAAAAGATTAAATTCTTTACCACTCACCATCAATCTCTCTATTGTACTAAGGATCCAGACAAATGTTTATCTTTATATAAAAGAAACCCATTTCTGCCCTTTTCTACATTCTGAGCAAGACTTCACATCTCTCAAAATGTTAAAGAAATTGGATCACATTTCCTACGTTTCCAAGAACTGATGGAAGTCAAAAGATGTGGAGGATTCCATGAATTCCTATGTGACTGTAGGTTCTTGAGGTCACCTGAGGAGCCCATGTCTTCTGCCTCAGATCAGCTGCTTGGTGTGAAACTCGGGTCCTTCCTCCGATTCTCCCTCTACAGTCACCTGCATCAAATAGAACCAGAAAGTATTATCCAAAAATGCCAATTCACAGCTCTTCTACTGCCCTCTCATCCTGAGTTAAAGGGGAAATTTGGGTGTGGTCCACTCTGCATTTTTCTTTCTTATTTCTCTCTCACCCAACTGTGAGCTCTTATTATGCAGATATGGGTATTACAGAGCTGGAGAATCAAAGGTTGGGGACTGCATTATAAAATGCAGAGATTCCAAAGAGAGAGTACAAGAAAAAAGTAGAGAAGTGATTAGAGAGAGAGAGAGGAAAACTAGAAATGGTCTTTTAGGTCAAGTGTTAGAGAAAATCTATCTTAAGACATATTATTTATTTAGGAACCATTTATGTAGCTCTTCCTATGTGCCGTACTATTTTGAGAATACAATTATTAACACAATTACCTCTCATCACTACCCCATGAAGTAGGTTCTATTATCATCCTCATTTTACAGATGAGAAAACTAAAGCACAGAGAGGTTAAGTAACTTGCCCAAGATTCCATAGTTTGTAAGCAAGAGAGCCAAAACTCAAATTTACGCTGCCTGGCCCAGATTCCATACTGAGAAACCTTGTTCTATCCTCCTTCCCGTGTGATTTGTGATCTGCATTTCCTTTTATGATATTACAGACATTCAAGTAAAGTTTGGAATGAGCAGTGCACTGGATGATATTACTTTGCCTACGACATCAACTTGAGACTAACCCATGGGGCCCCAAAATGTATTTTGCTTTTATAAGAGCATCTGAGCTGATCGGTTTTGCTGAAGATGCAGGGTGTAGTTCAGAGAGGAATCATAACATAACGTCACAGACTTCTGCCTCCCTGACATCCTCCTCCTTTCTCTTTCCCTCGCTAGTCTTATCTCTTTCCTCTGGGATTGCCTCAGAAACTCCAAATTCTTCTCCCTTTATTATATAGCTTTTATCAAGCTGCTTCTTTCAAATATGCAAACCCCGACCCATCATTGGACGATTCTCCTTTAGACAGTTTTAAAAGTTTGCCTTTGGTTGAATTGCTTTGTTTCTCTAGTTTCTGAGAAGATAAATTAGAACTCAGTATTACTAGGGTGTTATCCATAGGGTGCTGATAAAGTGTGAATACCCAGAATTATAAAGAAGGAGCATTTAGAGTCACCCGCAAGAGTCTCCATGGAAAAATACTCTCATCTGTAGCACGCCTGGCTTTTCTACATCATCCAGTTTACCTTCACTTCACTCTTCTGATAAGCAGAATCTAGAGGGGTTGGTGCTTCTTAGATAGAATTGCTTATTGCTGAATCCTTGAAAAACCAAGGGAGAGATATTTTTCAAAACTCTGGCCACTTTGATATCAATAGTGATTTAAGCCCAGTAGAGAATGTTACTTCCTGTTGCCAAATTGCAAAAACGCCCTCTTGAGTTTCCAAAAATACCTCTTTGCTGAAGAGTTCTTTGCCACAAAGGAGGGTGATAGGTCGCAACAGCCACTGAGTAGAAGGCAGCAGGCATTAGTCACACAGGAGAGAAGTTGCAGATAAATTTTAAGAGCTGCCACAAACACGGGACCATATGGTGTCAAGGGGCACTTTTGTTTTAGCAGATATATCTTGGGATCTTTGAGGGGATGGTTGCACTGCCAACTCATCAATTAATCAAGCCTCCCAAGGTCACCTGGGACGTTCTGGATTGGGTTCGGGCAACAGGGGCCTGGAGGAACTGGCTTTAATTAAAGGATTTGTGCAGTAATGGAATCCTGGAATCCTTTGAGCAATGTTGCATGAACTGGGCCTTTCAATCCCTGTGTGCATTTTCCATGGCTGCAAAAAAGTGACAAATATCCTGACAAAGCACTTCTTTGGGAGTGTGTTGTTGTTAAGCCATTTAGAAACCCCACTGAAGGGCACACGGTTGGGGAACAAGCCCAAGCAAATGAAAAACAAAAAAGAAAACTGCACTCTGCAGCATTGGGAAGGATGTTTATTCTCCAAACTCTTGTGACAAAGTCCTGGCATGGTCATTACTACTTTAAGGTATAATTGCTTTCAGGGACATTAAGTATTTTGATATTACCTGCAGTCCAAATTCTCACCAGCCATCCTTATTTGAATTATTACTTAGGATTTGGATAGGATAATTAATATCTGATAATTAATAGTCTTACAGTTTGTGTGACCCATTAACTGGGGATCCTCTTGCAGAATTCTGCCCTTAGGTGGTTTTTGACATGCACAATATTCTTGCAGGGCATCTTCAGCTTCGGAAAATCAGCTACTCCCTTTCAACCGGGTGTACACTCTCTGGACCACTCCAAGCACAGCCTCACTTGTCTGACTCCTGAACATATTTTTGAGTTTGTGACTGCTATGGTTTGGCTCTGTGTCCCCACCCAAATCTCACGTTTAATTGTAATCCTCAATGTTGGAGGTGGGGCCTGGTGGGAAGTGAGTGGATCATGTGGGTAGATCCTTCATTCATAGTTTAACACTCTCTTTTTGGTGCTGTTCTCATAACAGAGTTCTCGCAAGATCTGGTTGTTTAAAACTGCATAGCACCTGCACCCCTCTTGCTCCTGCTCCAGCTACGTAAGATGTACCTGCTTCCCTTTCGCTTTCCACCATGTTTGTGAGTTTCTTGAGGCTCCGGTAGAAGCTGAGCAGATGCCAGCATCAGGCTTCCTGTACAGCCTGTGGAACCATGAGCCAATTTAACCTCTTTTCTTTATAAATTACCCAGTCTAATGTGTTTATAGCAATGTGAGAATGTGATCAGTGACCCTGATCAGACATTTCTTTAAGGCCATGTTCATCGCCTTTCTGTCATTTGGCACTTGTGAAACTCACACATATGCCACCCTCATACCCTTATGCCTGGCCCGTATTACGGGCTATAAAACAGAAAATATGGGCTAGGAATAATGCCAATTCTCGTCACTAACAGGAAGTCCACCTCAGTACTGATTGCTACACATCTTTTATCAATCCCATCACCAAGAAGCTCGGATCCTGTGTGACACTACTCAGTCCTCTAAATCTTTTCAAAGAACTATGATTTAACTTTCAGACAATTGCTTTATATCAGGAGCTGTTATTAGGTCATCTTTATGTGTTTTGAGAAACTGCTATCAAATTCTAATATATTGTTCAATGTCTCTTATTGAAGCAACCTGCAGGCTAAGTTACTTGCAGAGCTCAGAACTGGATAACAGTTTGCTTTCTTGATACCTGGAGATATACGGTACACATGTCATAGTCTACTCAGGCTGCCATAATGAAATACCATAGAGTGGTGGCTGAAAAAACACATTTATTTTTCATAGTTCTGAAGACTGGAAGTCTAAGATCAGGATGCTAGCCTGGTCAGTTCCTAGCGAGGGCTAACTAACTGCCTGGCTTGCTAGTGGCCTCCTTCTCTCTGTGTTCTCACATGGTGGACAGGGAAAGAGAGTGCTCTCTGGTGTCTCTTCTTATAAGAACACTAATCCTATAGGGTCCATGCCCTACCCTTGTGACTTCAATTAACCTTAATTACTTCTAAAAATTCTCTATCTTTAAAGTCAGTCACAGTAGGGGCTAATGTTTCAACATGTAAATTTTGAGGGGACACAATTTAGTTTATAACACTGTAAGTTCCTGTCTGGTTTCTTTCTCCCTAGATGCTAGGAATATCATAGCAAATTTGGGGCTCAATTCCATTCACTTTCTAAATGTAGGCTTTCATTTATAATATTTCCATAGCCTCTTATCAGGCCCATCCCAGCACCAGGCCCCTACTGCCCCAGCAATAGACCAGTGACCATGGCCCTAGGGTCAGGGCTGGTTTCCACAGACCCAGGCTCCTGGTTGGACCTCCACAGCCCTTGGTTCTCAGCTCTTTGAAGAACCATGACCCAGGCCCACTCCAGTACTAGGTTAGCTTCTACCACCCTAGGCACCAGGCCAGCACTCACGGCCTCAGGCTCCAGGCTGGCCCCTGTAGACCGAGTACCAAGCTTTCCCAAGTACCAGGCTGGCCCCATGGCCCTGGGCTCCAGCCTTATCCCATAAAGCTAAGTTCCAGGCTCACCCCAGTGCCAGGTCAACCCTTGACCCCCGTCCTTGCAGACCTGGGCCCTAGGCCCACCCTTGCAGGATCAGTCTCCTGGCCCCACCTCAGTATTATGTTAATGCCCATCCAGTCAAGCTCCAGGGCAGCCTCATAGATCCAGACTCTAGGCCCAATGCTCAGACCCAGGTTTCATGCCTAGCTATGTCAATCCAAGCTCCAAGTTGACCTTTCTGAACCAAGGCATCAGGCAACCCACTCAAGTGAGTCCAGGCACCAGGCCAACCAGCTCAAACTCTCTAAAGCAAATTGGCCCATCCAGAATCTCTGGATAGGTTGACTGGTAAAGGACTTTTCCTGCTGAAGCCAATCAGTAAACACTGAAAGAAGTGCCTACTTCTTCAAATATACAGATACCAATGCAAGGCCACAAAGATCATTAATAATAATAATAATAATAATAAAATGACACCACAAAAGAAACAAAATAAAGCACCAGTAATCAACCCTAAAGAAATGAAAATCTACAAACTGCCTTACAAAGAATTCAAAATAGCTGTCTTCAAGTTCAGTTAACAACAAAAAAACATAAATAGACAACCAAACAAAATCAGGAAAGTAATGCATGAACAAAATGAGAAGTTTAACCAAAAGATAGAAAACATAAAAATGAACCAAAGAAATTCTAGAGGTAAAGAGCACAATTCCTGAGCTGAAAAATTCCATAGAGATCTTCAATAGCAGGCCTGATCAAGCAAAAGAAAGAATCAACAAGCTAAAAGATAGGCATGTGAAGTTACCCAGTCAAAGGAACAAAAAGGAAAAAAGATTTAAAAGAGTAAAAAGGGCGAATAGAACTTACAGGACACCAACAAGTGAACCAATATATACACTATGGGAATTCCAGAGGAGAAGAAAAAGAGAAAAGGGAAGAAAACTTATTTAAAGAAATGACAGAAAACTTTTCAAATCTGTAGAGTAAAATGAACATCTAGTTTCATAAATCCTAAAGAACCTCAAATAGATTGAACATGAAGAGATCTTCACCAAGACATATTATAATTAAATTCCCAAGAATCAAAACAAGAGAACTTTGAAAATACCAAGAGAACAAACAATTGTCATTTAAAAGGAACCATCATAAGATATTAGCAGATTTCTCAACAGAAACATTGCAGGCCAGGAGAAATTGGGATGATATATTCAAAGTGCTAAAAGAAGAAGAAAAATAATCTTTCAACTGAGAATACTATAGCCAGAAAAGCTGTCCTGCAGAAATGAAAGAAAGATAAGGACATCCCCAAACAAATAAAAGCTGAGGGAGTTCATCACCACTAGGCCTACTTTATAAGAAACGGTAAAGGGAGCTCTCCAGGTAAAAGTAAAAGAATGCTAACGATATGAAAACATATGAAAGGATAAAACTCACTGAAAAGGTAAGAATACAGTCAAATTCAGAATACTATAATACTACATTGGCTATGTAAATGTCAATGTCATTTAATTCTAGTATAAAAGTTAAAAGACAAATATATTAAAAATAACTATAGGATAATATTCTGTTAATAAATGTACAGTATAAAAATGTAAACTGTAACATTTGTAACCTAAAATTGTGGGAGGAGGGAAAGTTAAAGTGTAGAGTTTTTATATATGGTAAAAGTTAAGTTGTTATCAGCTTAAAATAGACTGTTATAACTTTAAGATGTTTTATATTAGCTTCATGGTAACCACAAAGCAAAAACCTGTAATATATATACAAAGATAAAAAGAAAGAAATCAAAGCATGCCACTATTTAAAAAAATATTCATATCAGAAAGAAAGACAGCAAGAGAGGAAGAAAGGAACTACAGAACAGTCAGAAACAATGAACAAAATGGCAATTCTAGATTCTTACCTATCAATAATTAGTTTAAATGTAAATGGATCAAAGTCCTCATTCAAAATAAATAGATTATCTGAATGGATTTAAAAAAAATAGTATCCAACTGTATACTGCCTACAAGAAACTCATTTCAGTTTTAAGGGCACACATAAGCTAAAAGTGAAAAAATGGAGAAACTATTCCAAGCAAATGGTAATAAAAAAAGAGGAGGAATAGCTATACTCATAATAAACAAAATGGGCTTTAAGCCACAAACTGTCACAAGAGTCCAAGAAGATCATTAGATAATGACAAGGGACCAGTTCATCAAGAATATATAACAATTGCAAATATATATGCAACCAACATTGGAACATCTAAATACATAAAGCCAAACATTAACAAAACTGAAGGGAGAAATAGATAACAAGGCAATGATATGAGGGGATTTCAGTATTCCACTTTTAATGATGAATAGATTATTAAGACAGAATATTGATAAGTAAACAGAGGACTTGAACAACATTCTTGACCAAATGGACCTAACAGACATATATAGAACATTCTATCCAACAGCTTCAGAACACATGTTCTTCTCAATTGACCACAGACAATTCTCCAGGATATCATATATTAGGTCACAAAACAAATCTTAGTAAATTTAAGAAGATTGAGATTATATCAAGTATCCTAAACCCTAAAGACGCCACCAAAAAACTCTTAGAACTAACACACTAACACAGGGATATTGCAATAATAATAGGACTCATACTATAGGTTCCACTACATAAAAGCAGAATATCATTTAGCCTTTTTAAAAAAAGAAAATTTCATCATTTGCAACAATGTGGATAAACCAGAAGGACATTATGCTAAGTGAAATAAGCCAGGCACAGGAAGACAAGTATTGCACAATATCGCTTGTATATGAAGTCTAGGTCAAACTCATAGAAGCAGAGAGTAAAACAGTGGTTTTCAGGGTCTGGAGATTGGGGAAAAATGAGAAAATATTGGTCAAAGCGTACAAAGTTTCAGTTATTTGGGATAAATAAGTTCTAGAGCACTTATGTACAGCATGGTAACTATAGTTAATAATACCATATTGTATTAAATTTGCTGAGAGTATATCTTAATGTTCTCAACACACACACATAAGCACAGAGAGAGAGAGAGAGAGAGACACAACGGTAACTATGTAAGGTAACAAATGTGTTAATTAGCTTGATTGTGGTAATCATTTCACAATTTACATCTGTATAAAAACATCACTTTGTACACCTTAAATATATACATTTTTACTTGTCAATTTTGCCTCAGTAAAACGGAAAAAATATCAGGAAATTCTAGGGCTTGTCTGCTATTCACTAATAAGTTGTTCTGTACTAAAACTACTGTGAGTGGTTTTCTGTTACTAAGAACTCTGTGTCAGACAGGATCTTACTTTTAAACAATGGAAGCTGACTTTGATTGATTAAGTTGAAAGTAGTTGATTTAAAGGATGATGAATTACCTCCACTTTCAGTAAGATAGACACACTTTCCCCTATTCCTCCCATCAGGTATGACTTAAAAACTCTGAACATTACATGAATAAACACAAAAGAAGTCTCCAAAAGGCGAAAAAAAGAAGGTAGACTGTCTAGGAAATTTGAGATCCAAGTAATGACATGGTGATAAGGGTTTTATTTTGACATGGCTTGATTTTGCCTCATATACCCTAAATTGGATACTGGAGAAATTGGAAATCCAGAAATGTCAATGAGAATAGACAAAAATTCCCCGAGAAAACCTGCTTTTTCTAGCCAAATGACCAGAACAGGGAAAGCCAAATATAACAGAAAATGTTAGACAATAACTACCCTAGTTAAACACCACATACACACACATGCACATGCATGCACGCACGCACACACACGCACACACACACGAAAAGCCCTGTAGCCTCATTCATACCCTTCTAGCAAAAACCTATAGCCTAGACTCTCACTCTTCCCAGACTGTAGTGAGGTGCCCCAGCTTCCCTCGTGGGGTAGTATCAGAGAAAGCCAAGTACAGAGCCAAGATAGATGTACATCTCCCTCCGCATCAGGCAGTAATGACTCCTCTCCTGCAGTATAAGTGGAGACCACTCAGGAGGCTGAATATTCACCCCCACCCAGCCATAATGAGGCACCTTCCCCATCCTTGCTGGGATTATATCAGAGGAGTTCTAGTGGAGAGTCAGGACTTTCACCACCACTCAGTAGTAACAAGGGTCACCCTCCCACAGTGTCAGTGAAAGCCACAATGTGCCCCTCTCGCTCCCAGGTATCAGAGGCTAGTGAGAAGCCTAAAACCCCTCTACCCAACAGTACCACGGAGCCCCTCAGAGAAAAACCTGGACTCCCACCCCCAGCTGGCAATAATGAAGTGCTCTCCTCCTTCACTCAGCAGAGCAGTGTCAGAGGAGACTTGCCAAAATCCAATATTTATTATAAATAGATCCAGAGTTGTATAATATAAAAACAAAAATATTTAGACTTCAATAAAAAATCACTCTTCATACTGAAGACCAGGAAAAGCGCAGAGTAAATTTTAAAAAGCAATCAATAGACATCAACACCAAGATGGCACATGTTAGAATTATTAGATAAAAAATTTAAAGCAAATATGTTTCAATGAGCAAATGTGAGGATGCTTAAAACAATTTTTTAAGACCCAGCAAAAAAAAAGAAAGTCCCAGAAATAGAAGATGCACAGAACTGGAAAAAAAGTTTTATAACTAAAAAATGCAATGACTAAAATTTTAAAACTCAGTTGGTGGGCTCAACAACAGAATGGAGAGGACTGAGAAAAGAATAACCGAACTTGAAGAAAGAACAATAGAAATTACTCAATCTGATAATAGAGAAGAAAATGGCTAAATAATAAATAAGCAAAGCCTAATCTTCTGTGGGACTATAACAAAAGATCTAATATTTGGGTCATCAGAGTTTCAGGAGGAGAAGAAAAAGAGTGTGGGACTGAAAAAACATTCAAAAAATAATGGCTTAAAATTTCCCAAATTTGGCAAAAGACATAAACCTACATTCAAGAGGGCAAGTGAACAAAAGGTTAAACATTCACTGTAAGACATGCTATAGTAAAGTTCTGAAAACTAAAGGCAAAAAGCAATTTTGAAGGCAGTCAGAGAGAAATTACATTACCTACAGTAAAAAAACAATTCAAATGTCAGTGAATTTCTCATCAGAAACCAAGCAGGCCAGATGGAAGTGGAATATTTTCCTTTTTGAAAAATGTATCTTTTTTTATTTTTATAGAGACAGAATCTCACAAAGTTGCTTGGGCTGGTCTTGAACTCCAGGGCTCAAGCAATCCCCCATCTTGATCTCCCAAACTGCTGGGATTACAGGTGTGAGCCACTGCATCTGCCCCAATTTTTCAAGTATTACTGAAAGAATAGAATTGTCTATCTAGAATTCTACATCTAGTGAAAATATCTTTCAGGAATAAAGGGGAACTTAATACATTCTCAGATGAAATAAAACTGAGAATTGATCACTAGCCAACCTACCTTATAAAAGATGGCTAAAGGCTAAAGGAAGTTCTGTAAACAGAATGGAAATGACAATAGAAGGACTATAGAACATTAGAAAGAAAGAACACAGTAAGAGCAAAGATATGTGTGAATAAAATAGACTTACCTTCCTAAGTTTTCTAAATTATGTTTGAAGTTTAATGCAAAAATTGTAACAGACTAGTGTGATTCTTAATGTACGTAGAGGAAATATTTAAGAATTATTAGTAATGGAGGAAAGTAAAGAGACATAAAGGTAAGTAAGGACTTTATACTTCACCCAACTGGCAAAATGTCAACACCAGTATATTTTGACAAGTTATGTTTATAGAATGTAGTCCGTAGAGCAACTTTTGAAAAGTTACACAAAAGATATACTCAAAATATTATTGATAAATCAAAATAAAGTTCTAAAATGCTTAAGTAAACCAAAGGAAGTCAAGAAAAATAAAATAGACAAACAGGAAAAAAACAGAGAAAACAAACTCAAAACAAAAAATCAAATGGCAGACTTAAGCCTTAAAATGTCAATAATTACATTAAATATAAGTGTTCTAAATATACCAATTAAAAGATGGAGAATGAAATAGTGGATAAAAAAGTAACAGAACTATATGAATACATTATATATACACACAAGAATCCCACTTGAACTGTATTGATATACATAAATTGGCAGTACAACATAGAAGAAGTGTTTCATGTGAGTATTAATACAAAGAATATAGGGGTGGCTATATTAATATCAGATAAAGTATACTTTAGGGCAAATAAATTTTCCAAGGACAGAGAAGGACATGACATAGTAATAAAAGTTCCAGTCTATCAGGAATACATAGCAATCCTAAATCTGTATATGCCAAACAATAAAGCTGCACAGTATGTGATGCTGATATATTGAACTGGTAGCATTGAAAGGAGAAATGGACACATCCATTTACCTGAGGACTTTGCAACACATCTCTCTCAAAAATTAACGGGAATGAAACAGAAAATCAGCAAGTTTGTAGAACTCAATAACATCATCAAGCCATCAGGTCTAATTAATATTTATAGAACATTCAACTTAAAACAGCAGAGTGCATGTTATTTACAAGTTTTCACAGAACATATCTCAAGGTAGACCATAATCTGAGCCGTAAAAGAACCCTCAACATATTTAAAATCATTGATATCATAATGTCCTCTGACTGCAATGAAATAAAACCAGAAATCAATAACAGAAAAATAAAAGGATTTTTAAAAATCTTTTGAGACAAGGTTTCACTCTGTCTCCCAGGCTAGAGTGCAGTGGTGCAATTTTGGATCACTACAACCTCCTCCTCCCAGGTTCCAGCAATTCTCCCTCCTAAGCCTTCCTAGTAACTGGAATTACTGGTGTGCACCACCATGCCCAGCCAATTTTTGTATTTTTAGTATAGACGGGGTTTACCATGTTGGCCAGGCTGGGTGCAGTGGCTCATGCCTATAATTCCAGCACTTTGAGAGGCCGAGGCTGGTAGATCATGAGGAAAAAGGAAATCTTAAAACATGGTTATATTAGTTTGTTAGGGCTGTTATAAGGAAGTACTGGAAACTGGATGGCTTAAATAAAAGAAATTTATTTGGTCATCATTCTGGAGGCTAGAAGTCTGAAATCAAAGTGTTTGCAGGGTCGATTGCTTTTGCAGTCAGTCTCTTTGGCTTACAGATGGCCACCTTCTCCCTACGCTTCACATGGTCCTCCCTCGGTACTTAGGTGTGCTCTAATATGCTCTTCATATAAGTGCCTCAGTATTGGTTTGGGGCCTACGCTAATAATTTCATTGTAACTTTATTTTCTCTTTAAAGATCCATCTCCAAATATAGTCACAATCTGAGGTACTGAGAGTTGGACTTCAACGCATGAATTTTGTTTGTATGTTGAACAAATTGTCTGTGGTACATAGCTGAAGCAGTGCTGAGAAGGAAATTTGTAACACTAGATGCCTAGTGTTATACAAAGAAAAAGCCTCAAATCAATACAACCTGAACTCCCACTTCAAGAAACTAGGACAACAATGAAAGAACAAAATAAACCAAAAGCAAACAAATAGAAAGAAATAATGAAGAGCAGAAATCAGTGAAATTGAAAACAGAAAAACAATAGAGAAATCAATGAAACAAAAAGCTGATTGTTTGGAAAGATCAGTGACTCTAACAAATCTCAAGCAAGACTGACAAAGAAAATGAGAAGACACAAGTTAACAAAGTCAGAAATGAGCCTGGCATGGTGGCTCACACCTGTAACCCCAGCACTTTGGGAGGCCGAGGTGGGTGGATCATCTGAGGTCAGGAGTTCAAGACCAGCTTGACCAACATGAGGAAAACTCATCTCTACTAAAAGTACAAAAAATAAATAAATAAAGTCAGAAATGAGGCCTCGTATATTATGACAGACCCTGCAGTCATCAAAAAAACAATAAGGGAATACTATGAACAATTCTACATTTGTAAATTTGGTTTTTGACAAAGGTGCAAAAGCAATTTAATTGAGGCAGTATATAGTCTTTTCAACAAATGGTAGTAGGGCAATCGAATATTTATAGGTTAAAAAAAAATGGCTCTTTGGGAGGCCAAGGCGGGTGGATCACAAGGTCAAGAGATTGAGACCATCTGGTCAACATGGTGAAACCCCGTTTCTACTAAAAATACAAAAATTAGCTGAGCATGGTGGTGCATGCCTGTAGTCCCAACTACTTGGGAGGCTGAGGCAGGAGAATCACTTGTACCCGGGAGGCGGAGGTTGCAGTGAACCGAGATCACACCACTGCACTCCAGCCTGGCGACAGAGCAAGACTCCATCTCAAAAATAAATAAATAAATAAAATAAACTTTGACTTACACCTCACACCTTATACAAAGTTAACTCAATGAATTATACATTTATTTCAATGTAAAATGTGAAACTGTAAAACCTTTAGAAAATGTTATAGGAGAAAACATTTGATATCTAGGACTTTATGGAGAGTTCTTAGCAATCATACCAAAAGCACAATCCATAAAATAAAAAGTAGATAAACTGGACTTCATCAAAATTTAGAGATTCCCCCCAACAAAAGACCTTTCTGAGAGGTAAAAGACAAGCTAAGGATTGTGAAAAAATATTTGCAAATCACATATGTGACCAAGATCTCGTTTCTAAAATATATAAAGAATTCTCAGTACTCATCATTAAAAGGAAAACAGGCCAGGCACGGTGGCTTACACCTGTAATCCCAGCACTTTGGGAGGCCGAGGCGGGCAGATCATGAGGTCAGGAGTTCAAGACCAGCCTGGGGGAACATGGTGAAATTCCATCTCTACTAAAAATACAAAATTTAACTGGGCATGGTGGCACATGCCTGTAGTCCCAGCTACTTGGGAAGCTGAGGCAGGAGAATCGCTTGAACCCAGAAGACCAAAGTTGTAGTGAGCTGAGATTGCACCACTGCACTCCAGCCTGGTGACAGAGCAAGGCTCCATCTCAAAAAAAGAAAAAAAGACCGGGTGCAGTGGCTCATGCCTATAATCCCAGCACTTTGGAAGGCCGAGGTGGGCGGGTCACCTGAGGTTGGTAGTTTGAGACCAGCCTGACCAACATGCAGAAACCCCACCTGTACTAAAAAAAATACAAAATTAAGTGGGTGTGGTGGTATATGCCTGTAATCCCAGCTACTTGGGAGGCTAAGGCAGGAGAATTGTTTGAACTTGGGAGGTGGAGGTTGTGGTGAGCTGAGATCATACCATTGCACTCCAGCCTGGGAAAAACTGGAAGCATTCCGTTTGAAAACTGACACAAGACAAGGATGCCCTCTCTCACCACTCCTATTCAACATAGTATTAGAAGTTCTGGTTAGGGCCATCAGGCAAGAGAAAGAAATAAAGGGTATTCGAATACGAAGTCAAATTGTTCCTGTTTGCAAACGACATGATTGTTTATTTAGAAAACCCCATCGTCATAGCTTCGAATCTCCTTAAGCTGATAAGCAACTTCAGCAAAGTCTCAGCGTACAAAATCAGTGTGCAAAAATCGCAAGTCTACCTACACACCAATAATAGACAAACAGAGAGTCAAATGATGAGTGAACTCCCATTCACAGTTGCTACAAAGACAATAAAATACCTAGGAGTACAACTAACAAGGGATGTGAAGGACCTCTTCAAGGAGAACTACAAACCACTGCTCAAGGAACTAAGAGAGGACACAAACAGATGGAAAAACATTTCACGTTCATGGTTAGGAAGAATCAACATCATGAAAATGGCCATACTGCCCAAAGTAATTTATAGATTCAATGTTATCCCCATCAAGCTACCAATGACTTTCTTCACAGAATTGGAAAAAAACACCTTAAACTTCATATGGAACCAAAAAAGAGCCCAGATAGCCAAGACAATCCTAAGCAAAAAAAAAACAACGAAGTTGGAGACATCACCCTATCTGACTTCAAACTATACTACAAGCCTACAGTAGTCAAAACAGCATGGTACTGGTACCAAAAACAGAGATATAGACCAATGGAACAGAATAGAGCCCTCAGAAAGAACATCACACAACTACAACCACCTGATCTTTGACAGACCTGACAAAAACAAGCTACGGGAAAAGGATTCCCTATTTAATCAATGGTGTTGGGAAAACTGGCTAGCCATATGCAGAAAGCTGAAACTGGAACCCTTCCTTATGCCTTACACAAAAATTAACTTTAGATGGATTGAAAATTTGAACATGAGACTTAACACCATAAAACTCTAGAAGAAAACCTAGGCAATACCATTCAGGACACAAGCCTGGGCAAGGACTTCATGACTAAAACACCAAAAGCAATGGCAATAAAAGCCAAAATAGACAAATGGGATCTCATTAAACATAAGAGCTTCTGCACAGCAAAAGAAATTATCATCAGAGTAAACCGGCAACCAACAGAATGGGAAAATTTTTTTGCAATCTATCTATCTGACAAAGAGCTAATATCCAGAATCTATAGAGAACTTAAACAAATTTACAAGAAAAAGCAACAACCCCATCAAAAAGTGGGCAAAGCATATGAACAGACATTTTTCAAAAGAAGAAATTTATGAGGCCAACAAACATATGAAAAATAGCTAATCATCACTGGTCATTAGAGAAATGCAACCAAAAAGCACATTGAGATACCACCTCATGCCAGTTAGAATGGCGATTATTAAATCAGGTGACAAGAGATGCTGGAGAGAATGTGGAGAAATAGGAACACTTTTACACTGTTGGTCTGAGTGTAAATTAATTCAACCATTGTGGAAGACAGTGTGGATGATTCCTCAAGGATCTAGAAACAGAAATATTATTTGACCCAGCAATCCCATTACTGGGTATATACCCAAAGGATTATAAATCATTCTATTATAAAGACATATGCACATGTATGTTTATTGTGGCACTGTTCACAATAGCAAAGACTTGGGACCAACCCAAATGCCCATCAATGATAGACTGGACAAGGAAAATGTGGCACATATACACCTTGGAATACTATGCAGCCATAAAAAAGGATGAGTTCATGTCCTTTGCAGGGACATGGAGGAAGCTGGAAACCATCATTCTCAGCAAACTAACACAAGAACAGAAAACCAAACACCACATGTTCTCACTCATAAGTGGGTGTTGAACAATGAGAACATACGGACAAAGGGAGGGGAACATCACACACCAGGGCCTGGAGGGTGGAGGGCTAGGGGAGGAATAGCAGGGGATGGGGGATAGGGGAGGGATAGCATTAGGAGAAATACCTAATGTAGACGACAGGGCGATGGATGCAGCAAACCACCACCATGGCATGTGTACATAACAAACCTGCACGATCTGCACATGTACTCCAGAACGTAAAGTATAATAAATAAATTTTTTAGAAAAGATGACATAAAACTCTGCACACATATTTACCAATGTCAATTTTCTAGTTTTTACTACAGTCATTTGAAATGTAGTCATTGGGGGAAACTGGGTGAGGGGTACATTGAACCTCCTTGCATTATCTTTACGACTGCCTACACATGTATATGAAGTTAAATTAAAAGTTTAAAAATAAGATTACTGGGGAGCTGTGATGGCTCAACCCTGCTGTCCTGGCACATAAGGAGATGAGGATGGGTGTTCGAGACCAGACTGGGCAACATAGCAAGCCCTCACCTTTAGAAATAAATAAATAGGGCCGGGCGTGGTGGCTCATGCTTGTAATCCCAACACTTCGGGAGGCCGAGGTGGGCGGATCACAAAGTCAGGAGATCAAGACCATCCTGGCTAACACAGTGAAACCCTGTCTCTACTAAACATACAAAAAGTTAGCTGGGTGTGGTGGCATGTGCCTGTGATCCCAGCTACTTGGGAGGCGCCAAGGCAGAAGAATAGCTTGAACCCGGGAGGTGGAGGTTGCAGTCAGCGGCGATAGCACCACTGCACTCCAGCCTGGGTGACAGAGCGAGTCTCTGCGTCAAAATAAATAAATAAGATTACTGACGATTTCACAGATGACACTGGAGTGTTGGAGAACGAGCTCGAAGGTAAGATTTGGTAAAGGATGACCAACTCCCAGATGCAGGCCTGATCAGAGGAACAAACAGGCACCACCACGTGCGTGGATACTACAGTGTGCCCTACCGCGTTCTCACTGTCTGCAGCCTCCACCGCACGAAAGAGACAGAGGGGGAAAGGGAAACACAGGGAGGAAGAGAGAGCGGGAGGGCAGGGGAAGGAGGGAAAGAGAAAGAGGAGGAAGGAGGAGGAGAGAGGGGGATAGAGAGGGACAGTGAGAAGGAGGGGGGAGAGGGGAAGACGTGTGGTAAGAGAAAGAGGAAGGGCGAAAGGAGGAGAAAAAGAAGAGGAGGAAGAGGAAAGAGAAGAAGAAGAGAGAGAGAGGAATAAAAACGTCACATGGGACCTTCTGATTGGCCAAGCTAAGATTTCATGACTGTGTCCCAGCTACGAGAGAGGCTGGGAAAGCGAACGTCCCTCTTTTCAGCTTCTAGCAGGGGAGGCAGTCTTTGTCTCTCATAAAGTGAGAAATCCCCCCAAATAAATAAAAAGTGCATCCAGATGCCAGGTGGCCCAGCCGAAGCAGATGCTCATCTCAAACCCTGATGGAGAAGGGCCTCTTCCCGGGCCTCCCTGCCTCCAGCCGCCCTTCATCCTCCACACACATCTGCACCAGATTATTTCATTTTCCTTCATGGACTCTTAACCTTTAGGGCCAAGGGGGAACAGCTCAACTGAGCGCACAGGCATTTTAGGATGTGGCCCCTGCTAACCTTCCTGCAGCTTCACTCTACTGTCACCCGCTTCCTCTGCTCCTTACACACGCATCCCAGACTCCAGCTCAACAGCCACGTTAAGTCCACACAGGGTCATGTTGCCTCGACTCTTCCCGTAGGCTGCCACCCAGGCTGAGATGGCTCCCCATCAGCGCCAGCGTCCTCCCAGTCTCACCTAAAACGCAGTTGGTCTACCACTTCCAGACTGAGAAGGGGAGAAGCCACTCACTTCCCTGTCCACTCCCTGTGAGCTCCAGCCATGCTTTCTACCCATGGGTTCTAGCAAATGTCCCCGCTCCCCTTTTTAAAAAACCTCCCTTTCAGTTTAAGCCTGTTTGAATAGGTGTCTGATTCTCACATCCAACTGTACGCTGGCTCAGACAAAATTCAAGCCACCTGGGACATGCACAGACATCAGGCACTCCCCACACCTCCGACTCAGCAGGTAAACGCCACTTCCTCTGAGGGGGCTTCTCTATCCTGATGGTCCGCAAGTTATGCCCCTCCTCTGCCCGTCTGGCACCTCTCTGGAGTCCTAATCCTGGTGTGCAATGGCACATTCACTTGTGACTGTCTTCACACTAGCTGCGGTCCTTTGGGAAGAGACAGCATGTTTTTGTTCCACTTCACATACCCAGCAAGACACAAAACACAAGAAGCCTAGTAGGCGCTCAATAAATAGCACTTGAAGGAATGAGCTCGGCCACATCCATCACTCCCCGCATTCTCGGGTGTGAGCGTAGTGATGTGCAACCTGTTATGATAACGTGTCTCCGACCTGTCTCTCTCTTGCTGCTGCCAAGCCTGCTCTCCTCACTGGGCAAACTCCTAAAAAGGAGAGAACTGATTATGACCTCCTCTCTCCGCTTACTCCATCTTCCAGCTGTGAAGAGAGAGGACAGGAGAGGAAGAGGAGAGGCGAGGAGGGTAACACCTGCAAACCCGACGCCCCCGGAGGAGGCACCTGACCCACATCTGCGCTCAGGGACGTTCTGGCAGCTCCCGCGATCGTGCCTGTGCCAGAATGCCAGACAATGAACTCTTGATGGCCCGCAGTCATAAATTTCACGCCACTGTCAAAACAACCCCTTCGGTCCTCCAGAACTCAAAATATCAGGGGTTTTTGTTGTTGATGATTTCCATCATTTTAAATTGGTCACATAAGGAGTACACTGTGGTGGCTATTGCTTTTAAGTAGGTGGAAGGTGCTTTTGAGCTGAGACCTCTCCTTGGCCCGTTGCTGCCTAGAACAAATGTTACAATCAAATCATCATTCCCTGGAAATAGCAGCCTAAGTGAGAAATGCTGACAACTTCTAACCTGAGCAGTGCAAATGCCACTGATGGACTATCTAAAATAAATGAATACAGCAAAAAGAAAAAAAATCCTGAGGTATGGATTTCCTTAACACAGCAGAACCATGTGGCTCTGAGACTTCTGTGAACAGGCAAGGGAAAGGAAAGGAGATACCCAGCATGCGGCCGGGAATGCCTTTGCTGACCTTTGCACGGTATTGTGTTCTGCAGGCATTGTTCTAAGGAAGCAAAGCTGGCTCTGTAATGAGGTCTGGTTATCAGAGAGGTGTCAGAAACCACCCCTACCCCGCCTGGCCTCCCAAGGTCTCCTGCAGCATGGAGAATACCAGCCACAAAGCACCAGCCGGACTGTGCCCCTCAGATCACGAGGGGCAATGCGTCTGTGCATGACATCTTGGGGGTTTACACAGCCTTTTCTCTTTTTCACAGGGACAAGACAGGTATTAAACACTCCATTTTATAGGTAAGGATACTGGCAACAAGTACGTGGCTCACCAGGTCTAGAACTCAACCTTTCACACACACACACACACACACACAGAAGAAAAGAGACAAGGTCTTGCTCTGTTGCCCAGGCTGGAGTACAGTGCTATGATCTCAGCTCACTGCAGCCTTGACCTCCTGCGCTGAAGCAATTCTCCCTCCTCAGTCTCCCAGGTAGCTACAACTACAGGCACAAACCACCACACCTGGTTAATTTGTTCATGTATTTTTTTGTAGGGGTATGGTTCCACCATGTTGCCCAGGGCTGGCCTCAAACTGCTGGGGCTCAAGTGATCCACTGGCCTTGGCTTCCCAAAGTGCTGGGATTACAGGCATGAGGCCCCATGTATGGCCAAGCTCAACCCTTCAGATTTCTAATTCAGTGCTCATGCCACCAAACTCATGTTTGGAAGTACATGAAAGTTTAAACAATAATAATGATGAGCTTAATAGCAATGATGGCTGACGCTCATTAAGAGATCATAATATGACAGGTCTGCAGTAAGTATTTCAATGTCATTATCCCATTCCATTGAGCAAGCACCA
Organism: Plecturocebus donacophilus; assembly: GCA_004027715.1. NCBI lineage: Eukaryota > Metazoa > Chordata > Mammalia > Primates > Pitheciidae > Plecturocebus > Plecturocebus donacophilus. The sequence continues at coordinate 46,603 of PVKP010005704.1, read as the reverse complement.
CCATTATCCACATTGTGTAGGTGAAGAAACTAAAGCTCAGAGAGGTTAAGTAACTTGTCCAAGGTCACACAGCTAGCAAGTAGCAGAACTGAGATTCAAATCAGGTCAGAGTCTAGAGATAGAACTCTCAACTCCCAGATATGAGGCCTTGACAAGGGTTCAACGTTAGGGGAAAAAGTAACGTTATTTAATTTCTATATTTTGCTTTGTTTTTTCATTTCCTTATTCTAAAAGCAATTTAGTCACACAGTTTAGAAATTAAGGTACGTTCACTTAATGGACTCTCCCAGCACAATGCGGGCAGAGTCTTATAGAAAGGTATGAAATGTTTATCATAAACATTTACATATAAAAGCAGGATACAAAATTGCCAATATGCTAGAATTACAACTCTGTAAATAGGGGTAAAAATCTGTAAAGAAACACATCAAGCTAATCAGTAGTTATGTATGGAATTATGTGAAGTTATCTGTGTGTTTCTTCCATGTTCGCCATTTCTAAATTTTCTGAGTTTTGTTTTTTAAAAATTTTAAGAAAATATGAAAAACTTTCCAAAAACACAGTTTGACTTGTTGCTTTGAATCTCTGCCATTGGGAACTGTGGCAAAAAAAAAAAAAAAAAAACAATGTTATATAAAGCTAAAAAAGTAGAAACAGCTTATGTTTTAAATTTTCATTGCACCAAAACTTCAAGGAATTTGTCTCAATTACATTAGGAAAAATGTGTCCCCACTGCCCCCCCAACACCCCACCACCATTTCATGAAAAGAAAGAAATGAGGTAAATTTTGTGGCACAACAAAAACATTAAATTTCATTTCTTTGTTTGGGAACTACTTAGCAAATTCACAAACACCAATCTTGCTGGGTAATTAAAACAGTGTAAATGTCACTATTCCAATCTTTGACATTTAGTTTGGGTCCTGACAGGATGCAATGAATTATCGAGAAAGAATCCTCCTGTTGGAAGCACATGTGTTAGTAATCCTGGCACAAGGTTTTACTATTTCTCTGGATGTTTGGAGCGATCTGTATAGCTAGATACAGATGCTCCTTCTGCACTTCATCACACGCTGCCTTGCAACATCTCTTCTATGGCTCCTTTGTATTACTGTGTGCTTGTCTTGAATCATTGAAACTTCCATGAGTGTGGGTCTGGACTTCCCACAGACGTGGCATTCTCCCTGAGGGAACTGATTGTGTCCTGTTTCTTAACAACAATATCATATACACCAGAGAAGGTATCATTCTTGATGTCTTTCTTTGCCCTTTTCCAAATCCAATCACTTAGCAAAAACTGGCCTCTCCAGAATACCTTGCATTGTCCCACTGGACTCCATCCAGGGAAAAAGCACACTGTGGGGGCCCTGCCTGGATTAGGAGCCCTTCTGTACCACTTACTGGGTATGCGGGATTGGGCGAGGCACTTGAACTCTCATCTGGTACAATAATGGAACCTACCTCATAGGGGCGTTGTAAGGATAAAATTACATAGTCTATGTAATGCGCTTTAAACAATACCTGAACATAGAAACCACTCAGGCAATGTCAGTTACTGTCGGTTTTGTTATTGTAACACATCCACTGATTCCAATTCGAGTCCAAGCTGCCTTCCATTCTTACTTGGACTCAGGCCATCATCTCTGAACTACCCGCCCCACTTAGTTCTTACCCTTCAATCCCTTCACCGCGCAGTAGCTAAAGGGATCTTGTAAATGGAACCGTAACTCTTCACTGCTAAAAATCTTTCAATGGCTTCCCAACACACTTAAATACAAATCCAAAGCCTTGGTCTGGCCTACAAGTCCCTATATGAGGTGACCCTGTCTGCTCTGACCCCAGCTTGGGATGTTATTCTCCCCTCTCTATAATCCAGAGGCACTAGCTATTTTGTAGTTCCTCTCATGTGTGCAGCTGCAGTCTTCCCTGGGCCTTTGCATTTACTGTTACCTCTGTCCCCAGAACAATCAATCTGGCTCGTATTTTTATACTTTCAAGTTGGCACAATTCAAATTTCTCTCTTCTGCCAGGATTTCTATGGGGAAAATCTTCTAGCAGGAGTTGCCTCTCTTTCCCCCTCTCTTCAGTCACATCGCCCTATTTTTAGTTCTTTGTGCTCATGTTTGACAATATCTTGTTGTTTACTGGCTTAGCATCTTTCCGCCCAACTAGCATACAGCTTTTTTCATTTATAAGGGTGGCATAACAAATTACCCCAAAACTTGTGGCATAAAACCACTGCTTATGATGCTTATAGATTACGTAGCATAAAGTTCAGATAGGGCACAGTAGAGATGGCTTATCTCTCGAGGCCTTCACCAGAGATCAAAGGCTGAGGTCTGGAACAGCTGGGATGCTTTGGGTATCTTTCTCTGCCATATGAAGAACTTATGACTCTTCATCTTAGCAGCTACAGGGTAACTAGATTTCTTATACATCAACTTAGGGCTTTCAAGGCACGTGTTCCAAGAGAGAAGGTCAGGAGAATTCTGCCTCACCCTTTTATAATTAGCTTGAAAAGTTATGGAGTATCACTTCCCTGAGAGCCACAGGCCTGCTCTGATCCAAGAGGGGGGAACATAGACTGCACCTCTCTGTGGAGGTGTGCCAGTGTCACCCTGTAAGGAGAGAGTGTGGGATGGAATACACTGGTGCAACCATCTTTGAAAACACCAGCTGCCAGAGAGCGCTCTGACAGCAGCAACTTTGCCTTGTTAACATCGTTCCTATACTCTAGAGCAGTATCTGACACATAATAGGTGCTCAACAAATCCTTGTTGCGTTAAGGTATGAAATGCTGTATGATTTAAATGTCTCATCTTCATTTTACAGACGAAAAAAAATTGGGCCAGGTGCAATGGCTCACACCTGTAATCCCAACACTTTGGGACGCCAAGGCAGGCAGACCACTTGAGGTCAAGAATTTGAGACCATCCTGGCCAATATAGTAAAACCTCATCCCTATTAAAAATACAAAATTAGCCGGGCATGATGGCACATGCCTGTAATCCCGGCTACTCAGGAGGCTGAGGCAGGAGAATTGCTTGAACCTGGGAGGCATATGTTGTAGTGAGTCGAGATCGCACCACTGCACCCCAGCCTGGGTGACAGTGCAAGACTCTGTCTCAAAAAAAAGAAAAGAAAAGAAAAGAAAGGAAAGGAAAGGAAAAGAAAAGAAAAGAGAAGAAAATTGAAGTTCAGTAAGTGGCTCAGATAGAAACACAGATGTGACTCCAAAACCCATTTCTGAATAAATTACATACTGCATTCATTTCCTCCCCCATGTTGAACACCAAGTAAATGAATAAAAAAATAAAGGAGTGAATGATTCTATTTCCTACCCCAGTGAAATTACTCTGATATCAGTGATTAACATTCAGATTCTATCAAGTCTTCCAATTTCATTCCTATACTTCTCTTTCCCAAACTTTTTAGTACTAATTCTTAACGCTGATATGTATCAAGTATCATTTTTTTCAATCAGGTCATATAACGTGTGGTCTTAGGATACCTAAAACTACTGTTTCCAGGTAGAAGGTCCTAGGAATGGCTACACGTGGTTCTCAGTGGACTCCAGCCAAGGGCGTTATTAGTCTTCATAACTGAAATCACCTAAAGGTTCCTTTCCTGTCCATTTCAGAAGACAGGCGGCCGGGAGTGGTGGCTCACGCCTGTAATCCAAGCACTTTGGAGGCCAAGGTGGGCGGATCACCTGAGATCGGGAGTTCAAGACCAGCCTGACCAACATGGTGAAACCCCGTCTTTAAATAATAATAATAATAATAATAATAATAAATAAATAATAATTAAAAAAAAAAAA
>PVKP010005704.1:0-42684 GCA_004027715.1 Plecturocebus donacophilus | reverse complement strand
CTTATTCTAGACCTGCAATCCGAGTATTTGAAGTAAGGCTAAGACAAATAGAATCATAGCACATTCCATATAGCACAGGCCAGTGTGGTTCTTTGAGGCAGGGAGGTAACTCAAACAGGAAAACACTCTTTCCAAAATACTGCATGCATTTTTCTGGCAAGTCTCCTCGCTAAATGATACTTTATAGAGGAGAATAATCCCATAGCATATTTAATAGCATTCTACCATGACGTTAACCAGATTAATATTTCCAGTGCAGTGCTTTCATTTCTACTTTCATGTGTTTCTGAGAAATTCCAGCTTATAGCATAAAGCAAGAAAGACCAAACTCAAATGCGTCTTGTTTTAACTAGAAGGCTCACGGCTACAAGTAACAGAAAATCCATCACAACCTGACTTAGCTATAAGAAACCTGAAGCTCTCGTTAGAGAAAGTTCAGAGTTGGGATGGGGTTTAGGGTTAGTTATATAACGTTCAAAGATGCCATCAAGAATCCAGGTTACGCTGCAGCAAGAGAAAGGAAAAATAATGATACATGCAATGACATTGTGCTGAGCAGGAAGAGAGGTACATGAAATATTGCATACCACATGAATCAATTTACATGAAGTTTTAGAACAGCCAAAACTACTATATAGTCACAGAAACTGGCTCCATTATTGTCTGGGGCAAGGGATGGTAAGAAATGAATTGCAGGCTGGGCACAGTGGCTCACACCTATAATCCTAGCACTTGAGGAGGCTGAGGTGGATGGATCACCTGAGGTCAGGAGTTTGAGACCATCCTGGCCAACGTGGTGAAATCCTGTCTCTACTAAAAATACAAAAATTATCTGGGCATGGTGGCAGGCACCTGCAATCCCAGCTGCTCTTGAGGCTGAGACAGGAGAATCGCTTGAACTCGGGAGGCAGAAGTTGCAGTGAGCGGGGCCACAGAGTGAGACTTTGCCTTAAAAAAAAAGAAAGAAAGAAATGAATTGCAAAAGGACACCAAGGAATTTTCTGTGGTGGAAAGTTTTTAATATATTTTGATGGAATTTGGGTTACTCCGGTACCCAAATTAGTAAAAACCCATTGAGTGGTACAGTTGGGATGTGTATTTTACTTATAGAAATTTTAACAGAAAAAGAAAAAATGTAGTTAGTGACATGTATGCTGAAGTGTTTAGCAATGAAGTTTATTGATGTCTGCAATTTAGTTTGAAATGCATTAAAAAATAAGATGGCCGGGCGTGGTGGCTCACGCCTGTAATCCAAGCACTTTGGAGGCGAAGGCGGGTGGATCACCTGAGATCGGGAGTTCGAGACCAGCCTGACCAATATGGTGAAATCCCGTCTTTAAAAATAAATAAATAAATAAATAAATAAATAAATAATAAGATGGGTTAAGAGATGGATTGATAAAAGATAAAGCAAATAGGGCAAAATGATAACCATTATACAATTATGCCATTATGTATTTGCCTATTCACAGTATGATTCTTTCAACTTTTCTGAATGTTTGAAAATATCCATAATAAGAAAAAAATGAGAAATTTTAAAAAAAGCCTAATGAAAATGATACATGTACCCACCATCAGGTTGAAAGGACATAAGAAAATATCAAGTTTGGTCTGCTTTGGGATGGAATGATCTCAACTTACTAAATTATCTCATCTCAGTAAGAAGGACAGATTAGGGAGTTACCAATGGCATCAATTAATTTAAATAGGAACATTTTAAAATTGGAGGTGTCCCTGAGCTTCCTGGCACATCCCTGTGGTAGAGATGAGCTCTTAAATTAGGCTAATTAAGCCAAGTTAAAAAGACTGCTTTCCCAACTACGTGTACCTTTCTGCAAACTCTTGACTAGCAAGAATGTTTTAATGAATGCCTGGCAGCCTGCCCTTCCCCAAGTCCATCACCTTCCTACATTTCTACTTTTTTTTCAATGAGACTCCTCCCTCCTCAGCTTCCTGCCCCTGGAAAGAAGCTGCACACAAAAAAATACTTCTTTAAAAGAGCCAACAATGCTATTTGAGCCATCAAGTAAGTTAAGTGAAGCAGAAGTGTATGAATTCAATCTTCCCTCAAGTCCCATCAAAATCCAATAAATAAATTAGATGCATGTGGATATAAAAACTAAAGGCCAAGAAGGCTTGAGGCAAAGTGCATTTGACATTTGAAATAATAGAAATGAAAGGAGGCATGTAGCAGGATGTGCCCTTACCTGATGTAATAGAGGCCCGTGGTCACCGCATCTCCTGACTCCGTTTACGGAGCATAATAGCTTTGCAAGGAAATTCAGTAAAACTCTCTGCGAGTCACGTGCGACTTGAGTGCCATCGTTTAGAGGTCAATGTCAATGAGCCCCAGTTCAGTCCTCAGCTGAGAAGGGCCATGATTGCTACAGTCCCTAGTTCCTGCAGAGTTACCATTTCCATTTGGAAGAATTTGCCTAAAGCTCCAAAGCAGATCTGCAAAGGGTCTGGTTCTCTGGCAGTATGTTGCAAGAAGATAAAAGACATTCTCTCATTTTGACCCAGTTTCACTTTTAGAAATTTAACGTAAGCAAGGAATTCTGAGATGTGGCCAAAGCTGCGTGTACAAGGATGATCATCACAGTGTTATTGAAGGTGGCAAAAATGTCCAAGCAGTCTTATGTCCAGCAATAGTGGATTGGATAAATAATTGTTTCAGGGGGAGGTTCTACTGTGCTTTACTTAACAGTAGCTAAAATAATAGTTTGAGACCTGGCTTAGCTACGTGCTACCTTTGGCATCTTGGGCCAGTTATACACATATCTCGCTGAGCCTTTACATCCTCATCTACAAAATGGGCACTACAACATTACCTCATGGGTGTGCTGGAAGGATGAAAAGAGACAATAGAAGCAAAACCCCTAGGCAGTGCTTGATACACTGTAAGGGCTTAACTACTAGTATCACAGTTGTGACTATAGGTTGTAAATGTGTATATATAGAGAGTAGTATGTAACCATTACAAATTACACTGTTTAAGGAATATTTTATGGCAGGAAAATGCTTATAATATCTTATTAAGTAAAGGAAAAAGAGTATAAAACTGAACATAAAATATAGCTCAATTTTATTAAAGTAGACATTTTATAGGCAGAAGAAGACTAGAGGAAACTTCACTAAAACATTGGTAATGATCATTGTATCTGATAGGGAAGATACAGATGACTTCAGTTCTGTTTTTTTTTTTTTAATTTTTTTATTTTGAAACAGAGTCTTGCTGTGTCGCCAGGCGGGGGTGCAGTGGCATGATCTCAGCTCACTGCAATCTCTGCCTCCTGGGTTCAAGTGATTCCCCTGCCTCAGCCTCCCAAGTAGATGGGATTACCGGGACTCATCACCATGCCTGGCTAATTTTTCGTATTTTAGCAGAGATGGGGTTTCACCAGCTTGACCAGGATGGTCTCAATCTCCTGACCTTGTGATCCACCCGCCTCGGCCTCCCAAAGTGCTGAGATTACAGGTGTGAGCCACCACGCCCGGCCCAGTTCTGTTTTTTTATGCTTTCCTCTATTTTTGAAATTATCAACCTGCATCATGTATTACTTTGTGTAAGTTCCTCTTAAACAAAATGTACTAGTTTATTTTAACAGAGATGAATATAAAGAAAAGAGCAAAAAGAGACCAATTACCTTACCACTCAGAAAAGCCTGTTGGATTTTTTTTAAGTAACATATGAACATGGCTAGAAAATTCACAGAAGTACACAATTAGCAGTAGAACTTTCCACCTACCTAATCCTCCAAAGGTAAAAACTATTCATTATTTCCTTCAAGAGGTAAAAAGCAAAAACAAAAAACTTATACCAGCATTTGTCTATGCAAACGGATCCATCTCATTCTTTTAATTTTTATCAAATTTGGTTTATATCCTCTTCTAGAAAGACTGTTGCTTTGAAATCCCTTTAGTGGGTCAGGAGCAGTGGCTCACGCCTGTAATCCGAGCACTTTTGGAGGCTGAGGTAGGCGGATCACCTGAGGTCGAGAGTTCGAGACTAGCCTGACCAACATGGTGAAACCCCATCTCTATTATAGCCAGGCGTGGTGGTGTATTCCTGTAATCCCAGCTACTTGGGAGGCTGAGATAGGAGAATGGCTTGAACCCAGGAGGCAAAGGTTGCCGTGAACCGAGATTGCACCACTGCACTCCAGCCTGGACGACAAGAGCAAAACTCCATCGAAGAAAAAGAAAGAAAGAAACAGGCAGAAAGAAAGAGAGGAAAAGAGAGACAGAGAAAGAAAGAGAAAGAACAAGAGAGAAAGAAAGAGATAAAGAGAGGGGAAGAGAGGAGAGAAAGAAAGAGGGAATTAGCAATCACCCCAATCCATGTCACCACCCCCTCCTTCCTCTCCCAGCTCAGCCGTAATTATCAGTTTATAAACCTCTTTCTTTGCATTTACTTATATAACTACATCCTCAGACTCAGCATATGGCATTGTTGTGGGATTTTCTTTTTGTGTAAATGGTTTTACAATGTATGCATGAGTTAAACCATGGCATCGTTTTCTCTAGTATGAGAAACTCTAGTGTATCTTCGTATATTTAGCATTTCTCTAGTATATCATAGAATATTTAGCATTTCCCTGATGAACAGATATTTTCCCTTGTTTCATTTTTTATTACTTGTATAGCAAGAATGAAATAGCAATGATTTTTATTTCCTCTTCACTGAACCTAAAATGTATATACAAATTTTAAATGGGATGTTGGAGGCTGAGAAACCAAAGTTTGTGTGGTTCATGAACTGTCTTGGGGTTTTCGTGGTGTTCGTTCCACTCTGGCCCTTTTGAATGAACTTGGCCTATGCAATCTCACCCACACCCAACCCCAGAAATCAGCAGTCCATTTCAGGAGCTCCCCCAGGCTGTCTCCAGTTTCACCGCCTCTTCCACTGTGAGCTTTCCCCGCTCCACACACACATCCCTTCTTCTCTGAACTCCACATAGCTCCAAAACTCAGCTCCCTCTTCTCTTCCAAGCCAGGAGGTAACTAATCCAGCATTGGACATGCTATTGTAGCTACTCATTGAGAAACAAGAAGAAAAGGGGGCCAGGAAGAAAGACCTTTGGCCTATTTTTGTACCTTAACAATAGGGAAATCTATACTCTGAAGCTGAGTGCTTCTGTATCATTCCTTTAACTAATAGCATTTATATTTTAAGCGGGATGCTGCTGCAACATAAATCCAAAATGTGTGGCCTTGTTTAGAGGGCTTCCTTTTTAGCCATCGCGAGTGTTTTGTCACCGCTCGAGTCTTTCCAGTCTCCAGAATCAGCCTCCGTGTGCCCACTGCTCAACCAATTCATGGCGAGTGACAAGTGACAAGAAAAATGATTTTTGAAGCTATAAAGATGAAGATCATGTTACGTGGTAGCAAAACATGTGGAGGCAAAGAAGTAAATTAGACGAGAACATCCTTCTTTAGAAAACAACTTTGACCATGGTTACAGCTCATGGAACTGACTGAAAGCATATAGATCAGAAGCTTAGTAAGATTTTGAGGGAATGGTATTGCCAAGAAGCCATGAACCAAGGCTTTGTTTAAGCATGAAACCAGTGGTTCTCAACTGGAATTGCTTTTGCCCTCCAAGGGACATTTGGCAATGTCTGGTGACATTTTTTGGTATCATAACTGAAATATAAATACCTCTACTCATGGTATCTAGTAAGTAGAGGCCCTTGGTAGGAGAGGATTGGATCATGGGGTGGATTTTTCCCTTGCTATTCTCCTGATAGTGAGTGAGGGAGTTCTCACAAGAGCTGATCGTTCTAAAGTGTGCCACTTGCCCCTTGATCTCTCTCTCTCTCTCTCTCTCCTGCTACCATGCGAGATATACCTTGCCTTCGCTTCACCTTCTGCCAAGATTGTAAGTTTCCTGAGACCTCCTCAGCCATGTACAATCGTGAACCAGTTAAACCTCTTTTCTTTATAAATTTTTTAAAAACTAAGTAGAGGTCCTGAATGTTGCTAAACATCCTATAATACACAGGACAGACTCCCCACGACAAAATATTATCTAGCGAAAAATGTTCATAGTCCTGAGGTTGGAAATCCTGCTTTAAATCAATCTCAGGACCCCCGAATTACAAAAGCTTTACAACTCTCACAGTACAAGGGGCCAAGAAGAACAACAGACCTCAGAAAGCAGTAAACAAGGAAGTTCAATTTTTGTCTAATCATCATAATTTCCTGACTGAGCAGCTGACTTCACCATTTCTGTTTGGCAGGAGTGTACAACTGCTGTGGGCCAGTGACAGCCATGTGACTCCCATTCTGCCCGTTTCTGAATGGGAGTGCTTGTGGCCTTGTGCCATCTATATTCCATCAGAGCATATGGAGGACATGCAGGATGGTGGCAGATCACTTGTTTTTTTAGATCACAGGTCAATGAACATGAAATACTGCATCTGGACTTGGAGATAACATTACATTTTCACCCAGAGATTCAGGACATTGGGCTAAACTGAGATTTGAGTTATCTCTCTTAAGGATAAGGGTAAGTGTGATCTATGAATGGGAAGAACGGGATTTATTGATCACAAGGGCAGACTACAGCAGAGATTCCCATGCCCTGGCCTAGACTACATTGCCAGTCTCCCTTGTATTCTGTGTGGCTGTGACCTGACTTCTGACCTACAGAATGGAAGTACATGTCATGCTCACCACTGCCTGGCCTCGTCCATAAAAACCTTTTGTCAAGCCCTCTCCTCTACCCCTCCTACCACCAAGTAGATGGAGAGAAACACAGGGGACTTGAAAGTCAAGTGTGGAAGAGGACAGAGCCACAACAGGGAAGGAACCTGGATCCCTGAAACACTGCCTGGAGGAGAATGGCAGGCTGAACAGAGATAGCTGTTTTGGTTTCATGAGAGCAGGAAATAAACTTCTCTTGTACTAATCACTGCTAGTTAAGGTGTATCTGTTACAGTGACTAGCCTACCTTAACTAATACACCAACAGAAGGGACTACAGTCAGACTGAAGTCTGGTAACCAGTTCAGATTTTTTAGTGTGGCCAACCTCATTTTATTCCACACATTTTGTGCAGTCAGCACATAGATTAACACTCAGTTGCTTGTTCAACAACTGTCTCCTTCATTACACAATAAACTCCATCAGCAAACATGTCTCTTGTTCCCTGCTGTCTCCCTTGAACCTAACAGAGCACCTGCTACACACCAGCTAATCAACAAATATGTTTTGACTGAACAAATAAAGTATTCTTTATGCTCTCTTTTGCTCTCCTTTTTCTTTTGTTGAGACAGTCTCCTCTATCAACCAGGCTGGAGTTCAGTGGTGCAATCACAGCTGACTGCAGCCTCAGCCTCCCAGGGTCAAGCAATCCTCCTGACTCAGTGCTCCACCACCTCCACCAAGTAGCTGGCACTGCAGGCATGCGCCACCAGGCCTGGCTAATTTTTTGTATGTTTTTATACAGACAGGGTTTCACCATGTTGCTCGGGCTGATCTTAAACTCCTGGGCTCCAGTGATCTGCCCACCTTAGTCTCCCAAACTGCTGTGATTACAGGCATATGCCACCCTCCCTGGCCTCTTTCTGCTCTCTTCAACACTTTCTGAGGAAGCTTCTAAACCACTCATAACAGCATGAACTAGCGTTAACTATGTTTATGCAGATACTGTACTAAGCACTTTACATGGGTGATTGTATTTTAATCAACATTCAACAAATGTTTGCTGTGTGCCTAAAATATGCTATTGTCTATCCCAGGCTCTGGGGATTCACAAGATATATAAACAGATAAACATCTCTGTCCTCAAGGAGTTTATATTCTGAAGGATTTGAATACTTACAGCTCTTCGCCTGTATACACGAAAGGCCAGGTACCTTGTGTGATCACTCACATGGGGAATGGGGGGCCATGTCATCCCAGAGCTGAAGTATTAACAGCAAGAATGCAAGGCAGGCAGCCCGGGCCTCTCCTGGGGAGATGTGCAGGAAGAGAATAGGGGTGCTACTCGCGCTGCTCTTTACAACGCACCCGATGCCCTCACAGGAGCTCCTTTGGAGGGACTCTCCATCCACAGCCCCCAAGCTGGGAAGATAACGCAGAAGAGGGAAGCAGAGAGTGCTGGGCAGAGGCGGTGAGATCTGCTGTGTGAGACTGTTGGGTACAGTGCTTGGCTTGTGTGGGATTCAGGTCCTCAAGACCCATCGGCTGACCTGCACCCCAGAATGAATGGCCAAGACTCACCATCCCACAGCCTGGGTGTAAGGGAGGGGCAGCTCTGGACTGGCACAGTTGCAGATGTTGGCCTGGGCCGTCAACACAGCCTCATTTTCAGGGGACAACTCTCGAGTGTGGCCTCTTTAGAAAAAATATGGAGCTGCCTTGAAAAGGGGTGAGGTTTGCTGTACAAACGTAGCCATGGGCCTTAGCTCTTCTGATGGCCTCCACCTGCTGCAGGGCACCCGACCCTCACTCCCCTAGCCCAGGCTCACATCTGGTCCCTTGGTCCCTGTCACAGCTCTTGGCTGCCGAGGCTCTGTGCTCCTTGTCCCCGCTCAGGACGGGTGTTTCATAGCCGCCGAGGCTCTGTGCTCCTTGTCCCCGCTCAGGACGGGTGTTTCATAGCCGCCGAGGCTCTGTGCTCCTTGTTCACACGCCTTGCCCATCACGGCCCGGATTCCCTGCTTAGTTCCTCCAGTCAGCACCTGCAGCTCTAGATGACTGGCTCTCCCTGACGCCCTACCTTCCCCATACGCACACTCACACTCACCAGTGCACACACATCCCGACACTTCTCACCAACGCCTGGCTCTTCTAAGCATGCTCACCTCTGAGAGTCTTCACTCACATTTGCCTCGAAACTGACGTCATAGAAATCCCAACCCAAACCCAGATCCTCAGTGAGGACTGTGTCTCCTACCCATTCTCTTGTTCCCGCAGCCAAGTTCATTCACAAGACAAGTCTGTTGATCACATGAGACCATTACCAATAGGGCTGAATTTTCACGTCTTTCAGATGGGAATGTATCACCAGCCTACCTTGCAAGGCAAATCTACTGGGGTCTCAGAATGTTAACTCGCATTATCCCCAAACCAGTAGGTGATACAGGAGATGGTTCTGCTGGAAGGCTCTCCCCCTCTGCAGCAATAACAATATGTTTTCTTTTTTCTTCTCTTTTTTTTTTTTGAGACGGAGTTTCGCTCTTGTCACCCAGGCTAGAGTGCAATGGCCCGATCTCAGCTCACCGCAACTTTTGTCTCCCAGGTTCAAGCAATTCTCCTTCCTCAGCCTCCCGAGTAGCTGGGACTACAGGCGTGTGCCACCACGCCCAGCTAATTTTTGTATTTTTAGTAGAGATGGGGTTTCACCATGTTGATCAAGATGGTCTCGATCTCCTGACCTCGTGATCCACCCTCCTCAGCCTCCCAAAGTGCTGGGATTACAGGCGTGAGCCACGGCACCTGGCCAACAATATGTTTTCTAAATAATACACATCTTTTTTTTTCTTTTTTTCAAGAAGGAGGGGATTCCTCTGAGAGGTTTAAGGACTCCTTTGAGAAATGACTAGAAATCCTTTTCCCATTAGGATGCCCAGAGGGTCTGGAGAGTGAGGCTGACTCACTGAGGTCTCGGGCCCACTTGCCCGGGAGACCTCCAGACCAGAAGCAATCCCAGCTGACCTCACCCACTCACTGACTCCAGCTGGGACCCCTGCCGGTCTGCGGCTCCCTGATTTCATCCTGGCCCAGGCTGGTAAAGACGAGGAGAGGCAGAGGCTGGCTCAGTCAGGAGGATTACAACATCCTCCAGGGCATCAGAGCTTGGTAGAGTTCAGAGAAGCCCTTTCTAGCAAAGCAGATTTCCTGTCCTCAAGAATATTCTCTTTGGAAGGAAACTGGGAGAGCATCTAAGCCAGCCTCATTGCAGCAGCCTCCCCACAGATGCCAAATCTAATTCACCCTTGGCAATGAAAGAAAAAGAGAACCAATTCAAATATGTTGCATTTTGAAAAATATTTATCAGTAAAATTACTCTTCTTTTTTTTTCTCCACTGTAAGCTCTTTGAGTACAGAGTATTGTACCTACCTCTCTATCCTCTGAGGACCAACCACCCTGCCTTACACACAGTCTATGCTCACGATACTTGTTGAATTGTGTCTAATTGTCCTGGTTAGACATTTAGGAAGATGGAGGCTTGGGAGAGGGGTGGTCTCTAAAAAGCAGATTTCTCATTGTAGGGATCCCTCTCTCTGCCGCAATAAGAATGTATTTTCTTTTTTTGTTGCTGTTGTTATTTTTTGTTATTTGGTTAGTTTTTTTTTTGAGATGGAATCTCCCTCTGTCGTCAGGCTGGAGTGTAGTGGCATGATCTCGGCTCACTGCAGCCTCCACCTCCTGGGTTCAAGCGATTCTCCTGCCTCAGCCTCCCAAGTAGCTGGGACTACAGGCGCATGCCACCACACCTGGCTAATTTTTTGTATTTTAGTAGAGATGTGGTTTCACCATGTTGCCAGGATGGTCTCGATCTCCTGATCTTGTGATCTGCCCGTCTTGGCTTCCCAAAGAGCTGGGATTACAGGTGTAAGCCAACATGCCCAGCCAAAAATGTATTTTCCAAATATGATAATATGCATTTTTTTCAATATCCTTTTCTGTTTTTAACTACTTTTTCTGTGTGTTTCTGGAGCTTTGGACTTTGAAGACCCGCATCCAGATTTTCAATCTTGGGCTAGACACATATGGTCCCTGGTTTACAGTTTCAACATCCCTTTAAAAAGCTGATAAAGATGCCCCATTTGCCTGCCTTCCTGGTATGCTGTCAAATCGAAGAGGCAATATTTGTGACAGCATCTTATAAACTGTAAAGCTCTGCATAAAAAGTCTTCTTCCTCTCCCACTGCTGTTTCTCTTCTTGCTAACATTCACTGAACATCATTTTGTGAAAAACACTGTGCTTGGCTCCTTACCTTCATCTTCTTATGTAACCTCATGAAAAGCCCATGTCCTCTCCGTTTTATAAGTGAGGAAACCCGAGCTTAGACAAGCTCAGGGATGAGCCAAGAACAGGCAGCTAGAAAACAACCAAGCTCAGACTGAAACCAAAGACTGTTTGATTCCAAAGCTGCAATTCTATGTTCTCCTCCTCCCTGCTTTTCTCCTTGCCCCCTTTTTTCTCTACGCTTTTTCTCCTTCCTTCCTTCCTCACCAATCTTACAGTGGGAGTGGGGGGATGGTGGAGAGACACTGCTCGTGGTCTTCCTGACAGCCCTGTTTCCTGCCTTTCTTCCTGGCACTCAGAATCCTAATTTTGCTCAGATACAAGGTTTCCTGCACCTCATGGGGAGGCAGAGCCTCTTCCTTCTGTGTGAATCTGCATTGTTTGACTCGAAATCAACCCAAGTAATTACATTCCTTTGCTAATTATTGTTTTAGGCATGAGCATGTGACTCATTTCTGGCCATTAAAGAAGTCTTTTGAAGAGTGTACTGGAAAATTAGCTTTACTCTATAGAAGGTACACATGAAAGAAAAGTATGCAAAGATGTGATGCCTGGAACAGTGGCAGTCATTCTGTTACAAGGAGGAGAAATGGTCTATTGCAAAGTAGAGAAATAGACGGGATATGGGTCTTCAATGACAGCAATGAGCTGTTTGACTTGATCATTTCTAGAGCTGCTGGAATAACTCTGGGCTTCTTGAGACATTAAACTATCCCCTTATTTAAGATTGAGCTGGTTTGAGTTGCTTTTCTGTTCTTTGTGTTCAAAATCTGATTTCCATGCAGTTTTCCTCTTCTTTTTCTCCTTTATGCCTTACAGCTTCCTTACAGGTTGAGAAGTGTTGATCAAGAAACCAGATTTTGCGACCCTCTTGTACACTGTTGAACTGTACCAGAAATGGCAAAGGGGAGAAAGGCCAGGGACCCTCTGTGCCAGGATTATGTGGGATCCATAGATGCCTTGTGGTCCACGTCACATTCACATGACAGGTTAGAAACCAAACATCTCTTCCAGTTGCTCAAGGTTACGTCCATAGAAATCCATGGTCAGCGGGATGCGGTGGCTCATGCCTGTAATCCCAGCACTTTGGGAGGCCGAGGCAGGCAGATCATGAGGTCAGGAGTTTGACACCAGCCTGGCCAATATGATGAAACCCCGTCTCTACTAAACATACAAAACTTAGCCGGCTGTGGCAGCGTACACTTATAATCCCAGCTACTTGGGAGGCTGAGGCAGAAGAATTGCTTGAACCCAGGAGGTGGAAGTTGCAGTGACCTGAAATTATGCCACTGCACTCCAGCCTGGGCGACAGAGTGAGACTCAGTCTCCAAAAAAAAAAAAAAAAAAAAAAAATCTGTGGTCCTCAACATGCCTAGACACTAGACCAGTGAGTTGCTATCCATGGTCTGTAGCAGAAACAACGTTAAGGGAGAGAACAGGACTGGTTTCCCATGCCTGCCTCATGGGGAATGAAAGATAGTGAATATTGTCAGTGCTGGAGATCTAAGACACATCCAAGTTTATTCCCATTATTTCACAGATAAGAACCCGAGGCGCGAAGAAGGGAGATAATTGTCCAAGCTCCCACAATTAATACTACAGGAGGGTCTGCATACCCTGCTTTCAGGTACCTAACTGAGGGCTTCTGCATGACTCAAAGCTGCTGCGATCAGATGAGACACCTGGCTTCAGATTGCTAAGCATTCTCCACATTGTCCTTGAATATGTGTAAGGGAACCCTTTTTTATTTGGATATGGTTCAAATGTAAAAACAGTAAACTGAATCAGGCGTCAGGAGGGAGTCGAGGAGAGTGGGTGTGCGTGTGCGTGTCTGTGCGTGTGTGTGCGTGTGTGTGTCTATGCGTGTGTGCATGCATATGTGTGTGTGTGCGTGCGTGTGTGTATATGTGTGTATGTGCGTGTGTCTGCGCGCGTGTGTGCGTGTGTGTGTGTAGTACATGCAAAGAGGAGATGAGTGCTAGAGAAGAAAGCTGCTTCCACACTGGCTTTCCTGTTGTGCTACTATCACTGGGCTTGCTGGCCACACCAGCTGCGCTTCTCAAAGCTCATCCCTTCCCGGCCTGCTACCCACAAATTGCATTGATTGCAAAACAGACAACTCTGCAATTGCCTCAGTACATTCAATCTTTTCAAATTAAGCCAACTTCACATTCGGCATACCATATGGAATTCTTCAGGGTGTTTATAAACACGGTTACACTTAAGCCCTCGTCCACCCTGCTTAAACTGTAGCAAAAATAGTCCAGAGAGCCAAAAACATCCAGACTGAAGGTCTGGTCTGCCACCAGGCCAGATCCTTTCAAAGGTGGAAAAGACGTTACGCATTGTCTGCTCTAAAGGCTGCATCCTGGAGGCCATGGCTGAATTCGGCACACAGATGTGAGTTTGGCTCACGTTGTGTTTCTGAAAAATTTTGTGCCAAAATTTAAGAATTGAAAGATTTCACATAAAAATCCAGACTTCCTGCATCTAAAAAAAAACAAACAACTGGAAACGTGACCACACTGAGCGCTCGTTCCTACTAACAGCAACTAAAGACGAGTAGTAGTAGCTTCTCCCTCTGCCAGGGGGCGCCCTTTCCCGCCTGCTTTCCCGTTTTCCCTCTCCGTATGGTCTTAGGCGATCTGCATCGCTGTTTTCAATACCTGCCTGGCCCTTGTAGGCATTTGGGTCTGCCATTCTTACCTAAGTCAAGACGCTTGTTTTACAGAGGATGAAAATGAATCCCAGAATCCAAAATGGACTTGCCTAAGGTCACATAACTGACAAGTGACAGAACCAGGATTTGATTCATGGGCATAGTGGGAACTGCAGGACAGACACCAGGGTCACGAGGCTGAGGGAGGTCATGAGAGCACAAGGCTGTCCCCAAACCCAGGAATTTCCAGAGGTTCCAGACAAGACCTTGGACTTACTTCCCTGGGCCATAGAATTGGGTGAGCGGATGATGGAGGAAGGCAAACCAGTTCTCTACATTTTGAGAGGCAGAGAGACCACAGATGGCGTCAGGGTTAGAGGAGAAAGCAAGATATTTGACCCTTGGCCTTGGGCTCATTGTAGATGTTCATTCATTTGTTCACGCAGCAAACTTTTATTATCTATTGCCTTTCAAGAACTACTTTAGGCTCTAGGGAGACAAAGGTATTCAGTATTGATTCTGATATTCCAGGAGCAGAGGAAAGCAGAAAAGTAAGCAGATAAATTCTTTTTTTGGGGGGACAGGGCCTGGCTGTCACCCAGGCTGGAGTACGGCGGTGAGATCTGAGATCTCAGCTCATTGCAGCCTCAAACTTCCCAGCTCAAGCAATCCTCCTGCCTCAGCCTCCCAAGTAGCTGGTACTATAGGTGTGCCCCACCACTCCCAGATAATTTTCATATTTTTTGTAGAAACAGGATCTCACCATGTTGCCCAGGCTGGTCTACCAAGCCTTCTGAAGCCATCCACCTACATCCCTGTAAAGCTGGGGTTATAGATGTGAGCCACTACATCTGGCCTGTAAGCAGATGAATTTCAACATCCCTTCCTTCCTGCTCTCTTCCGATCAGATCTATAGGCAGAAGGCAGGCGAGGCCATGGTTAAGGCTGACTTACAGACTTGGACTCAAATGCTGGCCCTGTCCCTTCCTAGCTTGGGAAAAGCATCATCTCTCTAAGCCTCAGTTTTCACATCCATTTAAAGTGTTTCCTTCTTATGAGGAAACACTTGAAAAGCTCCTTGCACAGAGCAGGCATTAAATAATTGGTAGTTACTCTTTTTCCAGAAGGCTTTCCTCCCCTTCTGTTATTCATTTTTCTTTTCTTCTTTACTCCTTTTCCCTTTTTTCTCTCTCTAATTTTTTCCAGACATTTATTTAAATTCTGAGGTCTCCAAATATTTTCTAGCATCCCGGTAACTCCACCGGGTGATAGCCATACCTTATAAGGAAAAGTGGCGGTGCTTATTAAAATAAACCCACATGGCTTTGACTCTCACCAGCGATGCATTGTTTGCGTTACTTTTTTGAAGGACAGAAAATTACTAAAGAGCGAAGCATTAATTATCTGGTTCCTTATTTGCATAGAGCATCTTAGTTGACAGTGCTGCTTTGGGATTCTCACTTCTGGGCCTTCAGCATTCCAGATTCGGAGGTAAAACCAAGGACTAAGAGCAAGAAAACCTTAGATTTCAATCCCAAGACAAATGCTGGTTCCCTTGTTGGCCAGAGGCAAATTACCTCCCTACCGCCTCACTTTCTCCACCAGCAATGTGGAAATCAATTATTTCCTTGCTTCACTCAAGGGCTGAGAGACTTAATTAAGCTTTTGGAAGCTGGTTGTTAGTTAACCTAATTCTCTTTATAAACTAACCAGCCATTGCTCTCCTGATCACATCTCCCAAACTTGTCCTAAATTGGCCCCCCTTTCCTAAAGTCTGAACGCAAGATGACTCTTATTTTTCACTCATCCACTCCTACATATTTTTTTGAATTATATTATTATAACTTTCTCATAAACAGATCCAGGGTAGAAAAATTCTGATAAAGACAGAGCACCTCAGGGAGGACCAAGATCCCAGAGTTGCTGGAGAGAGGGCTTCCCTCTCCAGGAGGAAAGTGTTATCTTTGACCTTGAAGATGGAGAACCATCTTGGGCCCTCTGGTCCTTGTGGCAGCCTTAAGGAGAATTGTAGGGCAGGTGCAGTGGCTCACACCTGTAATCCCAGCACTTTGGGAGGCTGAGTCAGGTGGATCATGAGGTCAGGAGTTCGAGACCAGCCTTGTCAATATGGTGAAACCTCGTCTCTACTAAAAATACAAAAATTAGCTGGGTGTGGTGGCCTGCACCTGTAGTCCCAGCTGTTCAGGAGGCTGAGGCAGAATTGCTTGAACCTGGGAAGCGGAGATTGCAGTGAGCCAAGATTGCACCATTGCACTCCAGCCTGGGTGACAGAGCAAGACTCCGTCTCAAAAACAACAAAAAAGGAGAATTGTGGAGTAGGTTAAACTTACTTATTTTGCAGTGTGATATCTTAGGAGGAGGAAGATCTTTTCAGCCATGGGTTCCAATTCTGTCTCCACCACTTCCCGCCTGAGCAACCTTGAACACTTAACCTTCAAGTCTCTTCTGCAGAATGATGATGATAATGTTTGCGAAGCTCTTCTTTATAGGCTTGTCAAGGCTGAAGTGAAATGAAGCGATATGAGAGTCCCCCTTCACAATCCCTTGCAGAGAAGTATGTACATCTGTCCAATTTCCACAACTAGATTATAAGAAACCCATTGAGAACAGAGATCACATGAGTATATTCTGCCTTTCTAACCGGGGTTCCACAAGAGAATTAAACTCCATGGAAAATCATGTGAGTGACTCTTCTCAATTCTCTGAAAAAGAAAAGATATAGAACTCATACCATTTCAGATGCACAGAAGGGAAGTTAATTCATTACCTACATTAGATGCCTCAGGGCAGTAGTCTTGTTTTTTTTGTTTGTTTGTTTTGTTTTGTTTTTTTGAGACAGAGTCTCATGCTGTCGCCCAGGCTGGAGTGCAGTGGAATGATCTCGGCTCACTGCAATCTCCACCTCCCGGGTTCAAGTGATTCTCCCGCCTTAGCCTCCCAAGTAGCTGGGACTACAGGTGCCCACCACCACACCCAGCTAATTTTTGTATTTTTAGTAGAGACAGGGTTTCACCATGTTGGCCAGCTGGTCTCGAACTCCTGACATCAGGTGATCCTCCCAAAGTGCTGGGATTACAGGCATGCGTGGGCCACCACTCTAGACAGGATATTAGGTTTTAATTTCTTCCTGCAACCTCATTAAGAAGCCCAGGAACATAACACTAATCACTGTAAAAGATAAACTCCAAACTTTCAGTATTTTCATATAATAGAAGTTTCTGTCTCATGGTGTGTCCAATTGACAGGAACCATCATTCACAGGTTCCAAAGTATCCATGCTCTTCTGCTTCAAGGGGAAAGAGCTGGGAGGAGCAAGGTTTTCAGTTCACATTCTGTTAGCTAAATTCTGGTCCCAGGAAAGCTGGGAAATGTAGTCCATCTGTGGAACTAGGAAAAAGAAGAAAAATGCAAGCAGGTTTCTGCCATCAATAAGCATTATCCCCTTGGTGATATAGACTATCACGGAGTATCATACTATGAGTGATGGTGTTCAATAAATGTTTATTAAATGGATGAATGAGTGAATTATTTATTTATTCAGTCAATCGATCCTCATACCCTTTCTCTGTTTATCCCGTGTTCCATTTCCCCAAACCTTTTCTTTCAACCAACTGCCACTTAGTAAAGGACTCACGTGCTGATCTTCAAATAGCCTTTGCAAAATTATGACAGTAAGAGAAATGTACCACCGCTAACTCCATCTTGCATCTAAGCTCCATGCTGTCCTTGGTCATTGCTAGGCATAGGCCAAGTGAATTTGGGGAAGAATTCAGTTTACAGTTTTACCTTAAAGCAAGGATGGTAATAACCCTTCTCAAAACTAAACCACCTTTGTAAAACCAATACGAGTCCACAACATCAGGATTGAGAGGGGCCTGAATTCTGCTAAGAGTTAAATGATAACCAGACATTGTTCCGGAGTTCAAAAGACTTGTAACTTCCCCAGTTACTCGTATAGATAACATCATTATTGTAGAACCTAAAATTGGCCTTTTGAGATGGTTTTCAAACTTTCGCATTTCTTTTTTTTTCTTTTTTTGAGACAAAGTTACACTCTTGTCACCCAGGCTGGAGTGCAGTGGCGCGATCTCAGCTTACTGCAATCTCCACCTTCCAGTTTCAAGCAATTCTCCTGCCTCGGCCTCCCGAGTAGCTGGGATTACAGGCATGCACCACTATGCCCGGCTAATTTTGTATTTTTAGTAGAGATGAGGTTTCTCCATGTTGGCCAGGCTGGTCTCAAACTCCCGACCTCAGGTGATCCGCCTGCCTGGGCCTCCCAAAGTGCTGGTATTGCAGGCATGAGCCACCGCGCCCAGCCTAGACTTTCGCATTTCTGTTAGTCAGTTGACTTCACCAGGACCCGCAACTTGTGGGACCCACAGCTTGTGTCAGTCTTGTGCTCCCTCCTAGAGACTGACTTAGTGCCTGAGGTTTCCCACACCCCAGTGATTTCAACCACAACCAGTCTATATTTGCCATTCCCTCACCCCCTGCCCACCGAACTATGCCTGAAAAATCCAAACTCTGAGCCCTCCAGGGAGACTCATTTGAGTGATAACTCCGATTCCCCCATATGGCCAGCCTCACATTAATTAAACTCTTGCTTTACTGCAATACAACAGTCTCTGTAAATTGGTTTCGCCTGTGCAGTGGGCAGGAAGAAGCTGCTGGGCAATTACAATCTATAGAGTCAAACAGAGTGTTTAGAAAGAACACTTGGCCTCAACTTCCATGGCCTCGGGTTTGAGTCCCGGCTGGTTCAATGACTAGCTGGGTGCCCTGGGGCCAGTCGCTACACATGTGCATTTCTTGCTCCTTTGTCTAAAAACCAAGAGATGGCCATGAACCATTATAGTGCAAATGGTTCATGGCCATCTCTTGGCTTTTAGGAAGACCACAAGACTTAATATAAATTGAAGTACTTCAGGAAGTACCGTACAAATATAATTGCTATTGATATTCATCCTTGTTACATTACTGAGGGGAAATACTCTAGGCGTTTCTTCTCAATGGGCATCTGTATCATAAAAGAAGGCCAGGCATGGGGGCTGATGCCTGTAATCCCAGCACTTTGGGAGGCTGAGGTGGGTGGATCACGAGGTCAGGAGTTCAAGACCAGCCTGGCCAACATGGTGAAACCCCGTCTCTGTTAAAAACACAAAACATTAGCCAGGTGTGGTGGTGCGTGCCTATAATCTCAGCTCCTCAGGAGGCTGAGGCAGGAGAATTGCTTGAACCCAGGAGGTGGAGGTTGCAGTGAGCCAAGATCGTGCCACTGTACTCCAGCCTGAGCAACAGAGCGAGACACATCTCAAAACAAAACCCTGAACAAATTTCTAGCTGTGAAATAGCAGGCACTTTCTTGCTAAGCTATCCTTTCTGCTCAATGACCCCGTGTCCTGGTGGCTTCGTCTCAATAATTTCCATGAAGGCCCTCACAGGGCACCAGAGTGTGGGGTTTGTTTGAACCTGCAATGATGATAGACTCCGGGATGGGGAGGAACATGCAAACACGACTAGTTGTGTCGATGAGATTCAAGCCAAGTCAAAGACAGGGACAGAATGAAAAGAAAGAGGGAAGGCAGAGGCTGAGGGGGTACAGGGAGGACTCGGGGCCGGGCCGCCCCTCCACACCAGGTGTTGTGTGTCTCTGGCAACACAAGTGAATATCAACTAATCCAACTGCATTATTTCCTCCAAAGGGAAGGCTTTTAGCAAACTGAGGGAAAACGAAATGAAGAAAGGAAATAATGCAAGGTTTGCAGACTCTTGTAAAGGGAAGTGGGGGGCATGCCTTTGTCATTTGCAGGAATCTAGGTGAATTCTAAATTAAACTATTTACTCTTTGCAGAACAAGGGTTTGCAGGATATCGTGTTATCACAAACTGAACTCTTACCTCTTGGAAAGAGAAGCGATGTGGTATTACAGAAAAGGCACTGGTTGTAGAACCAAGTAGATCCAGGTTCAAATTATTGCTGTGCCACTTCTTTCTAATATGACTTTGGGAAAATCTCTCTGAGCTTTTTTGGAGGGAATAATTCCTACGTCAAGGTTTGTTGTAAAGACTAGGTACAGCGACATGCCTCTATCCTGCCTAGCACATCACAGACATTCAGTAAGTGCACGTTATTAGCATTAAACAGACCAAAGCATTCATCTCCTGCAGAGTCACAGTGACTGACATGCCCATTTATGGACAACAAAGAAAGATGACAAATCTCAAACACAACCTGATCAACTTGCGTCTGACTTTTCTAAAAACCTCATCCTGTACCATCAAGGTCATGTTCTTAAAAAGTGTGCTAAGCACAGGGGCTCACACCTGTAATCCCAGCACTTTGGGAGGCCAAGGCAGGTGGATCACCTGAGGTCAGGAGTTCGAGACCAGTGTGGACAACATGGTGAAACCCTGTCTCTAATAAAAATACAAATATTAGCTGGGCATGGTGGTGGGCACCTGTAATCCCAGCTACTTGGGAGGCTAAGGCAGGACAATCGCTTGAGCCTGGAAGGCAAAGGTTGCAGTGAGCTGAGACCATTCCACTGCACTCCAGCCTGGGCAACAGAGCGAGACTCCATATCAAGAAAAAAAAATAGTAAAGTTTTTAGGCTGGGTGCAGTGGCTCACACCTGTAAATCCCAGCACTTTGGGAGGCTGAGGCAGGCAGATCACCTGAAGTCAGGAGTTTGAGACCAGCTTGACCCACATGGAGAAACCCCGTCTCTACTAAAAACACAAAATTAGCCAGGCGTGGTGGTGCAAGGCAGGAGAATCACTTGAACCCGGGAGGTGGAGGTTGCGGTGAGCTGAGATCGCGCCACTGCACTCCAGCCTGGGCAACAAGAGCAAAACTGTCTCAAAAACAAAAACAAACAAACAAACAAAAGCGTGCTGAGAACCCGCATATGCTGTTGTGGTGGCTTTTCACATGGCTGACTCCTTTCTTTAAGGTTGTGGTGTAAGTAGTATCACCACCTCTTGGAAAAGGGGTATTTTTTCCTGACCATCCAATCCAGAGTAGATCCTCCTGGTAACCGCATCATAAGGGGTGCATTTGCGTACTTGGCTTTTACCTTTTCAACCCAAAGGTGCGCCCCACGAGGGCAGAGAGACCGTCTGTCTTGTGCATGGTGGTTGTGGTGTGTGACACCGCATACATGATGTGTTCGATAAGTGGCTGTTGGAAGGAAGGACCTGGAAGGAGGTGAGGCTACCTTAATGATTAGTATACAGTTAACACCGGCAACCCTCACACCACACACGCAGAGCTGCGTCCTGAAATGCAGGTGCCCCTTGAGAGGCAGCAGTTGACTGAAATGTGTTCTGGCATGTAAGGGACCCCAGGAGATCCCAGCAAGGGAAAGCGCCTCCGGAGAAAGCGAGCTGGGAAATGAGGGCCAGGAAAGAGCTTGTCTGGCTGTCCCTGGGCACTCGGGTACAGGTGTGAGTGTGGACTGGGGAAGACGCTCCCCCTGACCCAGCCGGCCCACGCACAGCCCAGCCTGCAGGCATCATCTGGTGTAATCCATCTTCTTTTCCATCAGGGGCTGTGGGGCAAGGCAGGAAATGCCTTTCAAGACCAGACAGGAGTCTCGCAGTAAACAGACTGTACTCTGCCCTGTTGGGTGGGGTTTAACCCTTTGTAATACCCAAAGGGCAGGTAGAAATGCTGAAATGTCATGGTGTACAGCTTCTCTCCCGTGCTAGGCTGGGAAACTCTCGCCAAGAGATAAACAAACAACTAAAAAGCATGAAAAGCATTTAAGAGCCCTTTTCTCCTAAGCAGCAGCGTGGAAAGCCCATGTTGTTTGTCTGTCAAACCTCCTTCTCCATTCCCTTAACACCTCCTTCGCTCCCTCCCCCCTCTGTCTCTCCCCTGTCCTTCCCTCCCTCCCATCTTCCTCCTTTCTCACTCTGCCTGCCTCTATTTTCCTCCTCTCTCTCCCTCCTCCCTCCCTTCCTCCTTCCCTCCTCCCTTCTTTCCTCTTTCCCTCTTCTCCTCCTCCTTGTTCCTCCCTCTCTCTGCCTCCCCTTCTCTTTTTCAGCAGAACAGTGACGATTTAAGAGGAGTCTCTCCGACAACAAGAACTTAGTGGAGGAGACATAGGTTTCATTCTAGGTGGGGACTCGGGAAGAAAAAGACCTGAAATGTATGAAGCACCTGTTGCGTGCTAGGCATTGTGCCCAGGACACCTACATATGCATATACATGTTCCTTTAACTGCCCCAACAAGCCACACAGCTGTCATTATTCTCCCCTCTGCAGATTCAGCGTGAAACTCAACAGTTTACTTGCCTGAGATCACAAAGCTAACTCATCAGTTATCTGTCATATTCCACCACCCATACTATCACTATTTTTAACTTTACTTAAAGTGAGGAGTGTTTTTTTACCAATGTATATGCCATGTTCTTTCTTCCATGAATGTCATTTCCTGTGGAAATAAAGCTGTAAACAAAGATTCAAAAATGAGACTGTTGGTTAGCTTTGTTTCCGATAGAGGAAAAAAAAAATAACTTAAATGTCCAATACCAGCAGTTGGTTAAATAAATTTTGGAATACCCATGCAGTAGAATACTCGTAGATATTAAAAATGTTATGGTGGTTGTTTATTGCCATAAAAACATGTTGATGATTTATTATCAAGTGAGAAAAATAAACAGGTTTCAAGCAATATGTGAAATGTTATTTTGGCAAATAAAAACACAGGCAAATATATGCATATAAAAATTCAAGAGAATAAAAAAATATATCTTGGAAGAGTAGGATTAGGGTAATTTTTATCTTCTTTTGCTTCTCTGTATTTTTAAATATTTTTCAATAATGAGCCTCTATTTCTTGAGCACTTTGTTTTGGTTTTTTCTTTGTAAGAGTAATTTTTAGAATGATTAGAAAGCTACTTTCTGAAACATTTTGCTTGAGGGCCCAGAATTTGGAAATGTCTCTATTCTTTTCTAGCCACTACTGAACAGAGAAATAAAAATCCTAGCCAAAAACTCACATTTGGCCGATACTGTTTCTTTTATAATTACATTGTCAATCGCTGATTAAAATGTAAGCGCCTGAAAACGGAAAATGTGTCCCATTTTCCCCTCTTTAATCTACCTCTATATGTGGTACTCAACGAATGTTCATAATTATTTTATTTCTTTCCTTTACCCCTTTGGGTGCTTTTTCTTTTCTTTTTTCCCCCTATTTTATACCAGAAGCTTTTTATCTGAACTGTTTTTAGTTATAGTTTGTGAGAATTTGGAGAATTTAGACAATATTAAATCTTGCATTTTTTCATTGAATAAAATTACAGTTTGTGGAGTGAAATGTCCGTGTGAGCAAAATGAGGTGGGAGGGGTATGTTTAACCTACTTGGGAAAATACTTTTGAACTCTGTACAATATCCTTTTGTGCCCAGTTAATTAATAGACTGGTTAGAGATAATTGTAATTCATTGACTTGATTTGGCAGAATTTCTTCTTGGCAGCATTTGTTTTCTATTAGTTTGTGCTGTTGTCAGTATTGAAAGTAACATATCTTTTCCTTACAAATAGCACAAAAGCCAGGCATGGTAGCACATGTCTGCCGCTATGCTGACAGCTAAGGTGGGAGGATCTCTTGAGTCCACGAGTTCAAGGCTGCAGGAAGCCATGATTGTGCCACTGCACCACTCCAGCCTGGGCAACAGAGACCCAGTCTCTCAAAACACAGCAACAACAAAACTTAAAAATTAAAATTAAACTAAAAAAACTCACAAATATGTATGAACTCAGAACTTCTCCAATAATTTGAGTAGATCTTTCATACTCTTACTTCTAATTTTCACAATTTTACTGTTTTGTAACCCATCTCTTTTAAACAAAAACACTTTTTTAAAAACATAAAAGTTTGGCTGGGCGCAGTGGCTCACGCCTGTAATCCCAGCACTTTGGGAGGCCGAGGCAGGTGGATCACCTGAGGTCAGGAGTTCTAGACTAGCCTGGCCAACATGGTGAAACCCCGTCTCTACTAAAAATACAAAAACATTAGCCAGGTGTGGTGGCAGGTGCCCATAATCCCAGCTACTCAGGAGGCTGAGTGAGGCAAGAGAATTGCTTGAACCCGGGAGGCGGAGGTTGCAGTGAGCTGAGATTGCAGCATTGCACTCCAGCCTGGGGGACAAGAGTGAGACTTCATCTCAAAAAAAAAGTTTTTCCTTCACTAAAACATACAGCAGTAAAATATAGGACATAAACTGAGAAATTAATCATTATCTCTGAGTAAAAAGATAACATAAACGTCACCAAAATGTGTAAAAGTAAACAGTGGAAGTCCACACCCTGGTCAGCTATACCTGTCTCCATGCTCAGGCACAGATGATTTCTGCTTGTGTACAGCATTCCAAGAGCCATGTCTGCAGGGCTGGATCGAGGCTTCCTTTTTCATTCAGTTGATGGTGACTGAATGCGTTCTGACCTCTAATAACCCAGCTTCAGAGTCTTCATGGCCACTTGGTACCAAAATGCCAGTTTGATAGAGTTGGTGATTTTCCAGTTTTGCAAACTGCTTTTGTTTTCTGTTTTATTTTGTTTGCCAAAAGCAAAGTCTTCAATATTCTGTAACAGTACGCCTATCAGGTATTTTTTCCCCTTCACTTAATAAAACAGGCATAGCATGGAGGTAAGAATTGATGTATGAGTACATGAAATCTAAGATAGTCCTGCCAAAGCTGTGTTGTCTAGTAAATCAGCCAGTAACACATGAGGCTATTTAAATTTAAATAATATTTAAAGTCCAGCTCCTTCGTTGCACTAGCACCATTTCAAGGGCTCAATAACCACATGCAGCTAGTGGCTACCAGATGGAGAATGCAGATGGAGACCATTTCTGTTACTGCAGAAAGTTCTATGGGACAGCAATGCTCTAGAGCCTAACATGAGACAAAAACCCAAAACCATTAGTGAAACACCTCCTTCCCAATATTGATATAGATTTTGAGTTTGGGCTACAGACATCTTACACTTTGTGTATTAGCTAGAGTGCCAAAAAATAGAGTATAACTAGAAGAAGGACAAAAATATACCCAAGGCAATATGCAAATCAAAACCACAATGAGAGATCATCTTAGCCCAGTTAGAATGGCTAGTATCAAAAAGACAAAAATAGCAAATGCTGAGAAGGATGCAGAGGAAAGGAAACTTATATAATGTTTGTGAGAATGTAAATTAGTACAGCCATTATGGAAAACAGTATGGAGGTTTCTGCAAAAACTAAAGATAGGACTACCATCCAATCTAGAAATGTCACTACTGGGTATTTTTCCAAAGGAAAGGAAATCAGCGTATCCAGGAAATACCTGCACCTCCATGCTTACCGCAGCACTAATCACAATCGCCAACATATGTAATCGAACTAAGTGTCCATCAATAGATGAATGGATTAAAAATATGGTGTATATACCCACA
Source organism: Plecturocebus donacophilus (assembly GCA_004027715.1). Classification (NCBI taxonomy): domain Eukaryota; kingdom Metazoa; phylum Chordata; class Mammalia; order Primates; family Pitheciidae; genus Plecturocebus; species Plecturocebus donacophilus. The sequence goes on along the minus strand of PVKP010005704.1, from coordinate 17,579 downwards.
ATGTAATACTATTCAATCATACAAAAGAATACAATCCTGTTGTCTACAGCAACATGGATGGTTTGAAGGTAATTATGTTACGTGAAATAAGTTAGGCACAGACAGAAAATGTCACATTTTTTCACTCATATGTGGGAGCTAGAATAGCAAATCGCTCAGAGGTAGAGTACAACATAGTTGCTAGAGGCTGGAAAGGGTGTGTGGGTGGGAGGTTGGGAGGAAGTGAGGTTGACTAGTAGGTATAAACACACAGTTCAGTAGAATGGATAAGTTCTCGTGTTTGAGAGCAGAGTAGGGTGATATAATTAACAATAATATATTGTTTATTTCAAAACAGCTAGAAGAGAAAATCTGAAATAGTCCTAGTACAAAGAAATGATAAATGTTTAAGGTGATGGATATCCAAAATACTAAATATGCTGGTTTGATCATTACACATTGTATGTTTGTATCAAAACATCACATGTACCCCATCAATATGTACAAATATCATATATTAATGAAAATCATTAAATTAAAAAATATGCATGTACTCTAGACCCCTTCTACTCTGGTTACTATTGTTATGAAACAAGTCACTCCAAAACTTCACACCTTAAAGCAACAACAATCATTTTATCTCTCCTGGTTCTGTGGACTGGACTGAGTGAGACAGTCTGATATGGTTTGGCTGTGTCCCCACATATACTTCATCTTGAATTATAGCTTCCATAATCCCCACATGTCATGGTAGGGACCCAGTGGGAGGTAACTGCATCATGGGAGTAAGTCTTTCCCATGCTGTTCTTGTGATAGTGAATAAGTCTCATGAGATCTGATGGTTTTATAGCGGGACATTCCCCTGTACATGCTCTCTTACCTGCTGCCATGTAAGATATGCCTTTGCTCCTCTTTTGCCTTCTACAATGATTGTGAAGCATCCCCATCCACATGGAACTGTGAGTCCATTAAACCTCTTTTTCTTTATAAATTGCCCAGTCTTGGGTATTTCTTCACAGCAGTATGAAAATGGACCAATACACAGTCATCGCCAGGAATCTCTGCAGTTGCAAGTTGCAGCTTGTGGCTGGACTGGGGGTGGCAGGAAAGCTTCCCCGTTCTAGTGTCTGGTGGTTAATGTGGCTGTAACCTGTGAACTCAGCTGGGGCTTGTCTTGGAGGAAATGGTGACATCTCCCATGGCCTGGCCTGGGAAGTTACATTCTGCATCACACGCAGAAGTCCTGGGCCTCCCAAATTCAAGGGGAGCAATGCAAGCTCTCCACAGTGGAGAGCCTGGGAACTGCAACTGCATGTTCTCAGGCACAAACTGCTCTCCCAGTCCCTAACCCTTACTGCAGATGGAGCCCCAGCTAGGAATCAATCACATTAAAGAAAAGCTCTAATTGCACAGCTTCTGCGGTGCTTTTTCCCACCGAAGCAAGAATTCTATTTCATACCATGGATCCCCTTGGCATTACAGTATAATAGAATCTATGGATTCCTCAGAATAATGTTTTCAAGTGCATGAAATAAAAACATAGGATTATAAAGGAAATCAGTTGTACAGAAACATTATTAGTCATCATACTATTTAGTTAAATAATAATTTAGTAAGCTCTAGCAGCCGATCTCATAAATCCTGTAATTCCTTTTTTTTTTTTTTTTTTGAGATAGAATCTCACTCTGTCACCCAAGTCTGGAGGGCAGTGATGTGGTCTCAGCTCACTGCAGCCTCTACCTCCTGAGTTCAAGCGATTCTCCTGCCTCAGACTCCTGAGTAGCTGGGACTTCAAGCGTGCGCTACCATGCCCGGCTAATTTTTATATTTTTAGTAGACACAAGCATTCACCATTTTGGCCAGGCTGGTCTCGAACTCCTGACCCCAGGGGATCCGCCTGCCTCAGACTCCCAAAGTGCTGGGATTATAGGCGTGAGCCACTGCGCCGAGCCAAATTCTGTAATTTCAAAGTTGTGATGAGCATAAATGATATTTCAAAATATCTGTAACAATGACAATGCAATATGAAACGATTTGTGATTTCTAATGATGATAAATTCACAAATACTGCCCATACCATTGTGGTTTGTTGCTATATTCATATTTAAAGGAAATGCTGAATTTCCACTGAAGGCTAATGAAACTAAAGACAGGACTTTTTTCCTCTCACCTAGGTGTGCATTTCTCCTAATCTGTGCTGCTTAGAGCCCCAGACCTTGAGGCACAGGTGCAGAAATCTGGAGACCTTGATCAAAGGTAAGGTCCAAGGGGAAAATTCCCTAGTGAGAAAATTCCCTCTGGCTAGTATGGCCAAGGAATCTTTAGGCCCCATTGAGATTCTTTATACTTGATCTTATCTCCCTCCCTCCCCCCGCCCCACCAAAGGCCTGAAATTACTTATCGCTATCACTCATGAGCACTTCCCTTTTTTTGCCAGTCTAGACTCTTCCAGCAGGTACAAGCAGAGTTTCTGTTATAGCAACTTTCCTGAGCCAGTTGGTCCAGCCCCTGCTGTGGGGGCTTGAGGGAACTCATTAACTCTAGCTGTCTCCTCTGTGCCCAAAAAGGGAGTACCAAGAATGAACTGGAGATGAGTGTCTGAAGATCGGCTTTATTATTACTGAAATCTGGATTGGAAGGTACGGCTCAGAGGTGGGCTTCCAACTTCTCCCTGCCTCTCCTGCCACCTATGCACCCCGGTCTGAAGCCAGGAACCTGCAGGGAAAGTTCGAGTCTGTGGAGCACACAGACTTACTCAGTTCTGCTCCCTGGCACTGGCCCAGGGAAGGAGGGTGGAGGGAAGAGGGCAGAGAGAGACAGCACGCACACATTTACCTTTAGGGTTCTTGACAGGTTTGTTCCTTCCACTCTAGAAGCATGGATCGATGGCTGTCATCCACCAAGCGGGTTACTCCCTCCACCTCCAAGGGGAGGGGGAAGAAGTGTGGCAAGAGGCCAGGAGCGCCTTGGGAAGACCACCAGTGGATCCCCCTCCAACACCCACATTCTGAACTCTCCTACGCAGCTATAAATAATCATCATGATAATTATTATTATTGCAAAGAGGAGACTCAGGAGTGCTTTTTACCTTGTGATAGGGACTAGTTTAAAGTTTTAATACATAATCTCCTTTAATTTTCCCAAAAACCCTCTATCATAGGAGGTTGAATCACGTGAAACTATAGATGTTGGACCGTTTTGTCTCATAAAAATGAGAATTTTGCATCCTTCAGCCTAATGATTCCCCTGTTTCACAGGTGAGGTCACTAAGATTTATAGAAGGTGAGGGACCTGGCAAGGACCTCATAGCCAATAAGTGATCGATCTGGAACTTTCACTGAGCTCTGACTCCAAGGCCTGTGGTTGGAACCATGGCAGGAATTACAATGATGGTCCGGTGGCAGCATGCAGAACATACCTGGAGGATTGCAGGGCTCATTTCACAGCACAGCAAACACACACCTTTTCTCTGTGCCAGAGATTAAGAATAATGAGATAAATAATATACAGGATCTGCCTTCAGCGGCACCTTGCACGTAGTATAGTAGGTGTTCAATAAATATATTTTTTGACAGGTTAGTTACTGAGGCTCATCTTGTAGTACACAAAGCATGAGGAGGGCCTGCTTGCTTGGGAGATGCCTGCAACCTTGCAGTGTCCAGCCCTTCACCATGAACAAAGATAATGCACATGCATTCCCGGAGCTGGCCTGCTTCTTTGTTAAATGCCTGATTAAGGACTGAAATTATGACTTAGCTTGCTTCCTGAGGGCGGTGACTCTGCTGCTCAGAATCCAGTTGGCTTATAATACAAATCAGGGCCAGAGTGGAAGCAGCCTCGGGCCAGGTTGGAGAAATGCTAGGGATTCAGAGGCAGGGCAATTTCTGGTTCCTTTTTGCATTTTTCCTGAGCCTAAATCCACCATGGGGTTCTCACCCCTATCCCAAATCACTCCTGGGAAACAGATCTTACTTCAGGCACAACCTGACCCATTTTGGCAGTAGGACCCTCGGGCAGTGAGATCCCGCACCCCAGGCTGGGAAGGTGGTACGTTCAGCTATCAGCGCTTCACCCCCAATTCCCCAGTACTAGAGTCTGGCCAGAAGATCGCCCAGCCTGGCAGTTCTGCCTCCTAAACACTTCTAATCGCTGCTGCTGCCACACGCGCTCAGACGCAGCAATAATCTTCCCCCAGATTATTGATCTGTTAAAAACAAAACTCTGGGCTGGGCGCAGTGGCTTACGTCTGTAGCCCTTTTGGGAGACTGAGGCGGACTGATCACCTGAGGCCAGAATCATGCTTGTTGTATAGCCTGAGAAACAATGAGCCAATTAAACCTTTTTATATATATATATAAATTACCCAGTCTCAGTTATTTCTTTTTTTCTTTTCAAGACAATCTCACTCTACCCCTGGGCTGGAGTGCAGTGGCCCACTCTTGGCTCACTGCAACTTCCACCTCCCGTGTTCCAGCAGTTCTCCTGCTCAGCCTCCCAAGTAGCTGGGATTACAGGCACACACCACCACGCCCAGCTAATTTTTGTATTTTTAGTGCAGACCGGGTTTCACCATGTTGGCCAGGATGGTCTCAAACTCCTGACCTCGTGATCCACCCACTTTGGTCTCCTAAAGTGATGGGATTACAGGCGTGAGCCACCGCACCTGGCCATAGTTATTTCTTTACAGCAGTGCGAGAATGGCCTAATACAAGGCTAAATGCCCAGCTCCCTCATCTCAGCTTGGGATAATTTGGAGGAGATAGTCTAGGTTCAGGAAATGTCTCAGAGTTGGCCGAGGTCTCCACTAAGACTTCATCATAACTCTGCTTCTCCTTCTGGCTGGTCTTGCTTCCTTCCCTTCCTTTCTACAGGCATCCCAAGAGCTCTTCCTAATAAACCACAGGCACACTCTCTCCATCTCAGAGCAAACTTGTAGGAGAAGAAAAGTTCCGCCTGGTCAGCAATTATAACTCCGCTATGCCTCCAGGAAGTTGCAGCAGAAGAGAAGATGGAGGAGGGATGCTTTGTGTCTTGGTGTTTGAGAGCCTGGGTGGTCCAGCTGACACAGCGTTTCACCTCTTTCCTGACTATTGTCCTCCCTGCCAGGGGTCCAGGATGGCTGAGCTCTCTCCCTCCTCTCTCATTATCAAAATCTAATCTTGGGCTGTTTTCTTATGCTTAAAATGGGGAAAATGGGTCAATGGTTTGTAAGCTCTGTAATTATGATGCTTTGAACATTTAAAAACATAGTCATGTGCTTTTAAATCTCAAACCCACGTATTTCAGAGAATCCCAATTTATGCAAACGCCAACTAAAGGACATTACAATATACTATTTACTTTTTCAATACACTCTATTTTAGTAAATAGCTTTATGTCACATCATTGAAGAACATTCAATGAGTGCCCGCCAGATGCATCGTATAGCACTTGAAAAATCAGCAATTGTTGAGATGTTGACATGTTTAAATTTGGCTCACATTACATGAAGCAAATGGGAGTGCATAACTTAGATTAGGAATTACATTCATGCTACATGGCTGTTGTTTCTTCTCCCTCTTCCTCTTTTTCTTTTTCTTTCAAGCTGCCAGATGGTGTGGATCAAATTATTCTAGAATGCAGAGAGCCTGGATTTCTGCAGATGAGCCTCACAGTTGCTGCCGACTTGTGCTTCTGTCACTGCTGCTCACGGTGGTGTAATCCGTTCCCGCCCCAGGAGCCCCCAGCCAGCCGTACTGCAGAGGCATGAGCGTGGTTCCAGCAACGATCTTCAGTATGCCTTGAGAATTTCTGAAATAAAACTTGTATCTCTTTCACTTATTTTCTTCAACTCTTAAAATTTCCATTTTATTTTTATTCTTAAAAATGAACTGGCCGGGGCCGGGCGCAGTGGCTCACACCTGTAATCCCAGCACTTTGGGAGGCCGAGGCATGTGGCTCATGTGAGATCAGGAGTTCGAGACCAGCCTGGCCAACATGGTGAAACGCCACCTGTACTAAAAATACAAAAATTCACCTAGTGTGAATGCACGTGCCGGTATTCCCAGCTGCCTGGGAGGCTGAGGCACAAGAATCACTTGAACCTGGGAGGCAAAGGTTGCAGTGAGCGGAGGTCGTACCACTGCCCTCCAGCAACACTGAGACCCTGTCTCAAAAAAAAACAAAAAAACCCTCTGATTACATGGTTTCAGACTCTTCAAAATGGTGTCATGCTATCCTTAGAATAAAGTCCAGCCTCCCTCACTAGGCCTGTGAAACTGTCCCCTCCCGGCCTTTACCTAACTCCCTTTCTCCTCTCCTTCCCACACACTCGGGGCTCCAGCCACACCAGACTTCTCTCCCTCCTCAAGTATGTCATTCTCGAGGGAGCTTCCATACACAAATACAAAAATTAGCTGCACGTGGTGGTGCACATCTGTAGTCCCAGCTACTCAGGAGGCTGAGGCAGGAGAATCGCCTGAACCTGGAGGCGGAGGTTGCAGTGAGCTGAGATCACACCACTGCACTCCAGCCTGGGCAACAGAGCGAGACACTGTCTCAAAAAAAAAAAAATGTACTGGACTAGTGGGATACTGTAAAATACAGTGACTAAGTTTCCAGCTTCAAGAGTCTTATAGACAATGATTAGATAGCCAAATTTTTCTGAGTGTTTTTTATTTATCAACTTATCTCATATTCACAGCAATGTCTTCATTTTACAGAGGAGAAAACAGAAGCACCGAAGAGAGGAAGGGTATCTTGCGTAAGGCTACCCAACTCATAAGAGAGACCACCAGGATTTGAACCCTGGCAGTTTGGGTTAGACTTTCAATAGCTTCCATCTGCTAAGTGATCAGTTAATTTCTTTGTCATTCGTATCCTCACTAAAAGACAGGAATAAGAGCATCGTCTTCAACATAGGATTGCTGTGGGATGATAAGAAGGTGCAAGGAATGCATTTGGATCTCAGCCAGGCACATAGTGAGCACTCAGACTGTATTAATATTTGCCACTATTCAATGGCAAGGGGCCTATCCAGGGAAATGCGTATATCCCTTCAATATCTCACTATTGGATCTGACTCGGAAACTTCATCTTTGAGGTGTTCACAACTTTGTTTCTCCATACCATTTAACCAACAAGGATTCTAACCTCTGGAGAGCAAGGGGGTTTGCCATGTGTACGTGTGTCCACACCTTCAGGCACACCACCGAGTGCCTCCGGGCTGCGTTCATTCACCTGGGATTCCACAGCCTGGGAGTTCCATGCTCGTGTCCACTTCCAAGGTACAGAAGAGAGAACACGCTTTGAGCAGAGACCAAAGCAAGGACAAAGGCAACCTAAACCTTTGGTTTCATCTTTTTAGCATCAAGTTTCAACTCATACTTTGCTGGTGAGAAGCCATAAATGGGTGTAGGCTTTATAAAGACTTGGCAATGTCTATCAAAATGTTAAACACATGCATCTCATGACTCTGGAAGAAGTTATATCAAATGTATATGGTCACTTCAAGGGCACTGATAAACACAGAAGGTGAAAATCTATCTAGATGCCCATAAATTATGGTATATCTATATAATGAAAAAGAATGTTGAAAGAGACAATGAGATATTAATAGCTCTCTATACTGATAAGGAACACCACCAAGATACATAATTAAGTGAAAAAGCAAGATGTAGAATGTTATCTGTGTAGAAACTATATCTATATATACACATATATACTACAATACACATATGTATATATGTGTGTATATACCTATACATGTATACATATGTATACATAGGTATGTATGTGTAGATAGATAGATGTAGAGAACTGTCTCTTAGTTTGGATTCCTCCAGAATCAAACTCGTGTGTTTGCTTGCAATCCCAGGAAATTCCAGTAGGAGAGTGGAGAAGTAAGGCAAGGAAGAAAAGGTAGTCAATTACAGGAAAATACCAAGAACGTTGCCACTGAAGGCAACTGGATGGCAATCCTGCAGAGGAAAACCGGCCAACAGTGTAGAAGTCCCTTCAGGCTGGGTGCATTGGCTCATGCCTGTAATCCCAGCACTTTGAGAGGCCAAGGCAGGCAGACCACCTGAGGTCAGGAGTTCAAGACCAGCCTGGCCAACATGGTGAAACCCCCATCTCTACTAAAAATTTAAAAACTTTAAAAAATAGCCAGGTGTGGTGGCAAGTTGCTGTCGTCCCAGCTACTCAGGAGGCTGAGGCAGGAGAATCACCTGAACCTGGGAGGTGGAGGTTACAGTGAGCTGAGATTGCACCACTGCACTCCAGCCTGGGCAAAAGAGTGAGACTCCATCTCAAAAAAAAAAAAAAAAAAGAACGCCCTTCAGATTATCTCATCCAAGGTAAGCTGGGGCATTTATCCACCAACTTTTCACCTGTCTTTTGTTGTGGGTTACTTCCAGGAGCATTAATTCTTGGGCAATTCCAGTTTACCGAAGGCGCTCCCAGGGCCAGAACAAAAAGCCGCCAGGCAGGAAAACTCGGCTAGTCACAGAGAGCAGCCTTTGTTGTGTCAAGGTGGGAGATGAGAGAATGTTAGGTGGGGCACTAATAGGCAGAGCGTGTCTGGAAGGAGAAGCAAAAGGAGCTGGGAGCAGGGGTAGGGAGGAGGAAGGAGAACTATGAATAAGCCTGGAAGAGACAGGCATTTTCACTATGACCCCTATTCTTTTGGAATGTTGCGATGTGCATTTATCACCCATTCTCAAACAAAATAATATAGAGAAATTAAATTGAGCCCCTGCACAGGTGCACGAGGGGTGGTGGCTAACGAGCATGTTAGTGGCACCCAGGCACTACTGACAGTGTGGGCCTGATAATTCCACCTTGTGCACTGTGGCATGTTTGGCGGCATCCCTGGCCTCTACCCACTAAATGCCAGTACACTCTCTCCCTGAGTTGTGATCATCATAAATGTTTCCAGACATTGCCAGATGTTCCCTGAGATGGGTATGGCAGGGCAAAATCATTTCTCACCCTGTTGAGAATCTCTGCTCTAGAGAACCTGATGAGGTTGGTTATATCCCTCCAGTAAACTGAGGCACCAGGTGGTCTAATGCAGCACATCCAGATCTCGGCATGAAGCCTGTGTACAGGGAGGGACCGCCCAGTCTACCCCATAAAAGGGAGTAGAGAAACTGTTGGTGGCTTTCTCCCCTGCCCTTCGCTATGGGCTCCCCTTCCATGTACATGCCATCCCTCACCTCCCACACGCATGATCAACACCACCAGCAGGACACTTGGAGACAGCAGGTCTTGTTCACATAGACACCATGCGAGTATTTCAAGACACCATGGTATAATCTGCTGCCCCGCAGCATTTGGGGAAGCTTTGCATCTGACCTTGGACACTGCTGAATCAAATGTGGCCCCTGCCTGAAGCAGCTCCCAGCTTCAGGAAGAAGCCAACCGTGAAAGGTGAGCCTAATCAGGTACTGAGAGGCTGGGCCCCTTCTCCTCCATGCTCCTTCCCTTTCTTTGCTCCCCTCTCCATTCTGTCTGCCCTTGGGAGCACTTCTCACTCTCTCAAATTATGCCTTTCATTGTATTTACTTGTTATTTGCCAGCCTCTACCAGAAGTAGCTCAGATGGAAACAGGGATGGATTCAGTCCTGTCCTCACTGTTTCCCTGGCATCTAGAACAGCCGTTGGCACAAAGGAGGTGGTCAATACATTCCTATTCATTGAATGGATGAATGAATATTCTGGAATGTTGGAGAAGGAGGAGTGGAAACACAAATGAGGATGGGAGAAAAGAGAAAGAACAAGGCAGGAACCAGGACAGGAAACACCTGGAAATCTCCAGGCATAGCTTCTACAGCTGAGAACTGGATCAAAAAGAAAGCTCCTCCTCAACAAGAAGGGGGGCTACCTTCCCACTGACTCCTCCCCACCTCCTGCCAGTTGCCTTATAGAAGCTAGAGCTGGACTGACCACCATTTCCAGGGTGTAACACCATCAGAAGGTGATGGTATCTCTGAAATGAACTGATTTCAGATGGATTTGGATGGCTTTATGTCCCTCTTACCAGTCCTTGCACCATTTGCTATTTTAGAGAACAGGCAGTGGGGAAAAAAAGGAGTCTTTGTTTCATTGGAATGAAAGCCAGCTTTTCCTGAGACTGTGTAGAATAGTTGCAATTGTTTGGATCACTGTTGAGCAATGCTTACTCTCCCGCCTTCTGTGGGCCAAATATATGTCCCTGCTCCACAGATGTTGGGCTAAGCATCATAGCCTCTTTTGATCAATGGAATGGTAGCAGAGATAATATGACTAGAGACCTTAAATGCACTCACCGATGATGATGGCCTGGTTCTTACATTCTGGTATTCTCCCAAGAGAAGAGTTCACCCTGCACAGCGACTGCTCTTTTAGAATGAAAACACATAGAGTGAACTTGAACCCGACTTCCAGCCTAGATCCTACCCTACAGGAATCACAGCTTGAAGCAGAGGCATGCAGCTGAGCCCAACCTGGATCACCCAAACCACAGTCATCCTACAGAACCATAAGCATTGAGGAAGGAGACCCTTAATCACCCTTAAGCATCTAAGACCACCTCCCCCTTGACTTCCACATTGCGTTTCAATAGGAGAAGTAAAGGCTAGCAGACTAGGTGCTACCTTTAATCGCCCTCCTATAGATTGCAGGCATGGTACGGAGAAATCCTTGCAGAGGCATTGTTTTTATTTAAGCAAGATCAAACCCCCACCTAAGTCACATACCCCACGCCTACTCCGTGGCTCAAGACCCTTTCACGTGTAAATTCTAGAGTTGTAAGACCAAGACCTTTTCACGTGTAATTTCTAGGGGTATAAGCCTTTAAAAGGGCAGGGGCTTTCTTTGTGAGCGGAGCTTGGCTATTAGGTAACTATGCCGCCTTGCTCCCGGCCAAATAAATCACCCCTTTCTTCCCAGTTCGGTGTTTGAGAGGTTTGTTTCATGGCCTTTTTCCTGCTTTAGCATGAGAGTAAATTCTGGTTGTAAGCCACTGAGTTTTGAAGTGGATTGCTAAGCAACATTAGGTGGCAATAGAGGATTGACCCCATCGTAATTAGCAATGTCTGCTCCGAAGTCAGGCATGAGCTGGAATAACGGCTCTATCTCTAAAGCTACACAGCTTTGGGCAAGTTAGCTACACTTCTGAGTCTCAGTTTCTTAAACTATATATAAAAAAGTAATAATAGCATGACTTTCAACACTGTTGTCAGGATTAAATGTGATCATCTATATAAAATGCTTAGCATAGCATCTGGCCCGGAGTAAGCATTGTATAAATCAGAGATCACAAATTGGAAGTGTGTCTTCAAAAAATTCAATTCATTGTCTCTATTGAGATCAATTGCCAACTGCCAACTGGAAAATTTTGTATTTAAAAAAAATCCAGAATTATATCTTCTCTTGAAAAATCAGAAAATCTTGTGACACTGAGCCAGCATTCCTATACAGCAACAATGGATAGAGCTGGGGGTAGCATATCACTGTGTGTATAGTAGAAAACATGACTACAGGGGGCTTAAGTAAGTAAGGGGTTAATTTTTTCATGCAGCCAGATGTCCAGGGCTGGCAGTGAGGCTGAGCAGTGGTGCCAGCAGGGACCTGGGCTCCTCAGCCTTGCCGCTCTGCTATCCTTAAGCATGACGTGTGTGGTCCTCATGATCTCAAGAAGGGTTCTGCACAACAAGCTACGGCATCTGTGTTTCAGGCAGGAAAAGAAAGTGGGAATGATAAAGGAGCAAAGGACAAACTCTCTCCTAGCAAGACTTTGCTTTTTTATACAAGAAAGGAAGACTTTCCAGGGACTTCCACTTACATCTTACACGTTAGAAGTGAGGCAGCCTGGGCAACATGGTGAAACCCCTTCTCTACAAAAAAATCCAAAAATTAGCCTGGCGTGGTAACACGCACCTGTAGTCTCACTCAGGAGGCTGAGGTGGAAGGATCGCTTGAGCTCGGGAGGCAGAGGTTGCCAGTGAGCCGAGGTTGCACCACTGTACTCCAGTGTGGGAGACACAGTGAGACTGGACACACACACACACACACACACACACTCATACACTCATACAAGAAAGAAGGGTGGGGGAAGGGAAAACATCAGGAAAAATAGCGAATGCATACTGGGCTTAACACTTAGGTGATGGGTTGATAAGTGCAGCAAACCACCCTGGCACGTGTTTACCTATGCAACAAACCTGCACGTCCTGCATGTGTGCCCCAGAATGCAATCAAATCAAATCAAACAAGGAAAGAAAACACAGAAGAACAAAAAAGAAAGAAGGGAGTTAGAAAGGTGTTGAATAACTCAAGCTAGAGTCTCTCAGTTTAGCAGACTCTCCCCAACCACTGGCCTTCCCTCCAGGACCCCTGAGCTCGCCTGTGCCTGCAGCCCCTGCAGGTGGTGTCTGCTCTGATTACTCTCACCGAAATCGGGCACGGTTTTAGAGTGCACTCTTCAGTTTCTCCCTTCTGGCTTAGGCTTTCTAAGCTCATGATAGAACTGAACGTCCAAGGCCCCCCACATCCCAGCTACTTTGCCACATGCTTTGCCTTTAGCCTCTTATCTAGGACAGTGGCAAGAGACAGTGTGCTCAAAGAAGCAATGGGAAATTTCTGGGCCACCTCTTAAAAGTAGCTTTGACCATACTAGCCATATTCTTGATGCAGCCTTGGCTAAAACTAAGAAAATGTCTTTCCCCCTCCACTTTGTCCTATTTTTTTCTCTTTTGATGGACATTGATAGTTTCATGACATTTTTCAAGGCAGGCTATTGAAGTTCCAGGAGGTGACCTCTATTTACTACAATAAAATTAGTGATTTATAGAAAGTCAGAATTCTGCAATCCCCCAAACTCCCCTTTTATCCCTAACTACTGTGTCAACAAAGCACCCAGCATCCAGCCTGGTTCAAAGGTCTGAATTGTGTAGCAAAATAAATCATTTAAAAAATCCCAGTAGTAATGTATGGTGTGAGCATTCTTAACTTGAATTGAGTAAGGAGGAAGAGAGCAGATGCAGCCAACCTTGGCTGTGGTATATTACTCAAGTTGATGTGGGGCAGAGAAGATTGGATATTTAATGTCAATGATACCGTGAGAGGGGGTGAAAAATTCCAAGTTCCACTAGAAAATAAGAAGGTAAAATTTAGGTCCCCTAAGCCCTAGCCTATTTTTTCTTTCCTCTCCCTCCCCCGTTGCCACGCTCCCTGTTTTCTTACCTTCCTCCTTTCCTCTCTCCCTCCCTGCCCACTGGTCTATTTCTGAGTCCACTGTTGAAGGCCCTAGCACATTTTTTAGTAGGGCCCTCATTTAAGTTCCACATTGACATTGTAATATATGCAGACTGCCAGTCCCAGACTCACTTATTCAAATGCACTGGATGTTGTGCTTTACATTCCAACATTCAAACAGAAATCTCTGGAGTGTGCAGAGATTTCGGGAGGAGGGTTGCCGTGTTTTGACAATTGGCACCTAAGGTGGTCGCTGCTCCAGGGAGCTCAGGAATCCTGGAGAGAAAAGTCCCGTCCATGAGATAGGGGAGTAAAGTCGTGTCCATGAGATAGGGGAGTAAGCCTGATGAGTCTGGCTCTTCAGTTACTTCAGCTCACTGCAGTTCCGCAAATTAGTTTTGAGCTCCTATTACGTTTAGGCTCAGTGCTTGGTGCTGGGGATACAAAGACTCACAAGCTATCATCCTCCCCTCAAGAACTCGCCACCTAGAGGAGGGGATGGCCCCCAGGATAAATGATTCGCCCTTCCAGAGCAGCTCTACATCTCCTAAGACCCCTGCTTCTTGAACTTCAATGTGCACACAAACTCCCTGCGGTTCTGGTGAAATGTCAGTTTGGATTCAGTAGGTGTGGGTGGGCTCTGAGATTCTATAGGTCTGCCGAGCTCCTGGGTGATGTGCAGGCTGCTGGCCAGGAGCCACACTTTGCCCATTCAAGGTTGGGCATCCGCAGTGAAGAGTAAGAAAAGCCCCAGGGGCTGGGCATGGTGGCTCACACGTGTAATCCCAGCATTTTGGAAGGCAGAGGCAGGCAGATCACTTGAGGCCACGAGTTCGAGACCAGCCTGGCCAACATGATGAAATCCCATCTCTACCAAAAATACAAAAATTAGCCAGGTGTGGTGGCGCACACCTGTAATCTCACATACTCAGAAGGCTGAGGCAGGAAAATTGCTTGAACCCAGGAGGCGGAGGCTGCAGTGAGCTGAGATTGCTCCACTCCAGCCTAGATGACAGAGCCAGACTTGGTCTCCAAAAAATTAAAAAAAAAATTTTTTAAGGCCCAGGGAACAATTAGAGGCTGTGTCTTCAGAAGCCTGTGCACTTAAGAAGTGTATGCTCCACTCAGGGTAAAGAGTACAAACTCGTTTTCCAGGCTTCACCCATCTTAGTAAAGCCATCTGTCTCAGTGTCAGTGGTGTGTGAACCAGAGCAACTCCATCTTGAATAGGAGCTGGATAAAATGAGGCTGAGACCTACTGGGCTGCATTCCCAGATGGTTAAGGCATTCTAAGTTACAGAATGAGAGCGGAAGTCAATACAAGATACGGTCATAAAGATCTTGTTAATAAAACAGGTGCAGTAAGAAGCCACCCAAAACCCACCAAAACCAAGATGACCACAAGAGTGACGTCTGGTCTCCTCACGACTACACTTCCACCAGCGCCGTGACAGTTTACAGACGCCTTGGCAACGTCAGGAACTTACCCTATATAGTCTACAAAGGGGAGACATGAATAATCCACTCCTTGTTTAGTAGATGATGAAAAAATAACCATAAAAATGGGCAACCAGCAGCCTTCGGGGCGTTCTGTCTATAAAGCAACCATTCTTCTATTCCTTTACTTTCTTAATAAACTTGCATTCAGTTTATTGTATGGACTTACCCTGAATTCTTTCTCACATGAGATCCAAGAACCCTCTTTTGGGGTCTAAATCAGAGCCCCTCTCCTGTAACAGTGGTGTTGCCATAAACCAAAGGAGCATTTCTCAGCTGTAGGCTGAGTGATGTGACAGTTTCAAGGGGCAAGTATCTGAAAACGAAACAGCAAATCAGAGCCTAGGGTTAGGGGAGAGTCAGTGCACTCTCGTTCTTAGGTCGCTCTTCATTTCTCTTTCCTGTCTTCATTGGAAAAAGGAGGCCAGGTGCAGTGGCTCACGCCTATAATCCCAGCACTTTGGGAGACCATGGTAGGAAGATCACTTGAGCCCAGGGATTTGAGACCAACCTGGACAGCACAGTGAGATCTTGTTTCTTCTTAAAAAAGAGAGAGAGAGAGAGAAAGAAAGAGAGAAAAGAAAGAAGAGTTTTGTTTAGTGCCCTGCAAATTCTGTAAATCTCCATGGAGGTTCTTTTCCTCCCTTGCTCCTTGTTTCTTAAAGGTTACTGCAGACACTGGAGACTGTTTTTCCTTCTGAATCTCTATTTAGAAAACTTTTCCTTCTCCTTTCTTGTAGAGGATCATGTCAGGGACCCACCATGTAGAAAACCTTTAGATCAGTGAGTTCCTCATCCATAGGACTCCAAATGTGTGCTGTTATATCTGCTATTTATTGCTGAGCTGATGCTGTGTAACAAACAAGACCTCACAAGCAATATATTTATTACTCACGCATCTGGTGGTGGTCGGCTTGCAGGTTCTGCTGTTTTCACCCACATATCTGAGGGTCATCCAGTTGTCAGAAGATCTAGGCTGGTCCTGGCTGGTCAACTGGAGGGACTGGGGCTCTGTCCTGGGTTCTGTCTTCCAATAGGCTCTCCCAGGTATGTTTTCAGAGCAATGGTGCAGGCTCTGGAATGCAAGCAGACACGCAGTACTTTTTTCCAAACTTATGCTTGCATTATGTCTGCTGAAATCCCATTTGTCAAAGAAAGTCATGTGGCTGGACAAAGTCAGAGTGGGAGGGTACTGCAAAGTTCTATCAGTAAAGGGCATGGACATGGGGAGGAGAGAGGAACTAGAGCCATGAATGCAATCCATCTACCACATCTTCCACATGCAATAGTGTAACTTCACGCTCATAATTAAGCTGATCCAAGCAGTATCTTTACATACAGCAAACATCTACTCTTCTCTGCTCACAGAAAGACAACAGCTGCAGAAAGTCAAGAGCAAACAAAAGCAACTGAGAGGAGGGAGAGCAGTAGTATTTACTGACAATGCTCTATACATAATCCACATTTAATTCAAACTTAAAAGGATGCATTTACAATCTGCCAGGTTTTAATATCGCCACCCTTTAAGTGGCATCTATGCAGCGGTAGAAATAGCAAGCTTTCTGCCTCTTTTAAAAACAAGGGCCTGAGCTCACAAGGTAAACAAAGGGTAATGAACAGCAAATGGCAGTGTCAAGTTGTTGGAAGGTGTCTAGCGGAATGCCATGGGGATACGGTTTCATTCTGGTCTCATTTAACATCTTCATTAATGATCTGGAAGAGGGAGTAAACAGCACATTAATTGTAATCCCAAGTGTTGCTAAATTAGGATTTGTTGCCTGCACCAAAAGAAGGGACTCAGAAAGAACCAAGTGGGAGATGGAATTCCAGCTTAAGAAATGGAACTAGCACCAAGGAAAAACATCACAGCATGGCGGGGTGCCATGCCTCACACCTGTAATCCCAGCACTTTGGGAGGCTAAAGCAGGTGGATCAGTTGAGGTCAGAAGTTTGAGACCAGCCTGGTTAACATGGTGAAAAATCTGTCTCTACCAAAAAAATACAAAAATTAGCTGGACGTGGTGGCGCATGCCTGTAGTCTCACCTACTCAGGAGGCTGAGGTGGGAAGATCATTTTTAGCCTGGGAGGCAGAGGTTACAGTGAACCAAGATTGTGTGCCACTGCACTCCAGCCTGGGCGACAGAATGAGACTCTGTCTCGAAAAGGAAAGAAAAGAAAAATATCACAGCACATGCAGCGGAGGAACGAGTCACTTGCAAACAATGAGGCCAAAGGGCAAGGAAGCTGCCTGAAACTCTTCCTGGGAAAACCCAGGGTATTTGCAAATAAACCAAAACAAGGGAAAAGTTTACATCAAGGAGGGGACATCAAGAAGTTGCAGATAGACATTCAGCTGGCCATTCGGGGCGATGGATTTTCCATCCCAGAACCATAGCCCAATTCACCCGTAACCTGGCAGAGGAGCCCCAGGCGCTGGTGGACGCTGCTGTGACTTCTCCAAAGCCTGGACTGGCCACATTTTGGTACCATGCCAAGGTTGAGCTGGTTCCTCCCACCCCTGCTGAGATGCCTAGAGCTAGTCAGAGCCTGAAAACAATAGTCAATAGTGCTCAGACTGGTCGCTTCCAACAGCTCACAGTTTAGGAAGCTGTGTTGAATGATTTGGTGGTCGCTGGGGTGTGGATGTGGTTTGTGCGGAAGAGATCGTAGGCAAGTGGCTACCATGAGGAAGAATTACAGCTCACGACAGTGATGTATCTTCCCTGAGTTCCTGGAGCTAATGAGAGACAGAAGTGGGATTTGAACCTAAGTCCCCATGACAGCAGAGCTCAAGCTGCGCTTCATTCTGGCCCCACACTACTCACTTCTGTCTGCACCCTGTATCCACTCAGCTAAGCCTGGCGGTGCTACTCAGCAGCCCTCC
>PVKP010005703.1:0-87693 GCA_004027715.1 Plecturocebus donacophilus | reverse complement strand
GTGGGAGACTTTAACACTACACTGTCAATATTACACAGATCAACGAGATAGAAAATCAACAAGGATATCCAGGACTTGAACTCAGACCTGGAACAACTAGACTTAACAAATATTTACAGAACTCTCCTCCCACAAATCCACAAAACATACATTTTTCTCAATATCACATTATACCTATTTTAAAAGTGACCACATAACTTGAAGTAAATCACTCCCCAGCAATTGCATAGCATTTCACAGGTTTAAATAAAATATTGGTTGGCTGCTTATTTGTTATTTTCATCCCCTATTCCTTCCTGTCTCCACAGTCAAACACAATTATTGGCATAAAAGAGGTTTTTAATCCCCATTTTTAGACTGTATTCTAGCCTGAGCAATAAAACAAGAATCCCATTCTCTCTCCTTCTTTCTCTTCCTCTTTCTTTCTCTCTTCCATTCTTTTTTTTCTTTCTTTTGCTGTTTCTTTCTTCCTCCTTTTCTCTCTTTTTCTAAAATCTCTTCCTCTTTCTCTCTTTCATTCTTTTTTTCTTTCTCCTTTTCTGTCTTTTTCTAAAATCTCTTCCTCTTTCTCTCTTTCATTCTTCTTATTCTAAAAAAAAAAAAAAGAAAAGAAAAGAGACCCCTGCACTTTAACATCAAAAAACATGGGTGAGTGGATTCTGTTTAGTTTGCCGTGAAGAAAGTAGTCCCCACCAATAAAGGGTGCCCCCCAAAGATAAAGTTACTTTATATTTTGGCTCTTTTTTCTTTTACTCTCTTTCTTTTTCTCTTTGAGACAGACTCTCTCCCTGTCACCCAGGCTAGAGTACAGTGGTGCGATCTTGGCTTACTGCAGCCTCTACCTCCTGGACTCAAGCAATCCTCCCATCTCAGCCTCCCAAGTGGCTGGGACTACAGCATGCACCATCACACTGGGCTAATTTTTGTATTTTTTATAGCAACATGGCTTTGCCATGTTACCCAGGTTAGTCTCGAACTCTTGCACTCAGGTGATCTACCCACCTCAGCCTCCCAAAGTGCTGAGATTACAGGTGTGAGCCACCGTGCCCAGCCAGGGAGGGGAAATGTTTATGGGAGTTCTTATAGCAACTCATTATATATTGATTGTATTTCATATGTATTGAAGTAGATTGCCATCAACTAGAAAGCTATTATTATCCTTGTTGTTTCTTCCTCTTTTAGCCTCTCCAAATAAACTCAGTCTGACCCAAACCTATAAGCTGCAGCAAATTTCTCTTTGGGAATGCTAAAGCCTTTTTAAATGACAGATTACTTCTTCTGTTGGTTAGTAGAAGGGGAAAAATCCTGCTCTAGCCGAAGCCACCAAAAAGTATTTGGTGAATCGCCATAAAACAGCAGAGAAAATGTAATGACTTCTCATCTTCAGAAATTACTTACCACTTTGCTTTGCAGTTAAACCATAGGGCATTATTTGCAGAAGGGAATAAGGACAAATCGTCTATTTTCTCATTAATGTTAGAGGGAGAAATGTAACAGCTCCCGTGACCGTGTGAGTGTTAATTGAAAGGAAGTCTCACTTTCACAGGAAAACCGCCCTCAGTAATAAAGACGATGACTCTGACCCACTAGGTTGGCAGCTGAGTCCGGATTCTTGGGAAACCAACCTCTGTGGTTCACCTCACTCCTTGATAATGACAGGCCCTTGCTTTCCCCACAACCCTGAAAAAGAAATAAAGAGGGAAAAAAAGAGCACTCTAAAAATAAGAAGAAAGAAAAGGAGAGTAGTGTCCTTGCCAATACTAGTAACCAGGAGGCCTAGAAAGAGATCACTGGATACCCTGCCATTTATTGGCCATTTCCACCCATAGGAAGCTGGGAGGAGAGCTTGCCAAAGAGAAAGAAAAAAGAAAAAAATGTTCTCCATCCTTCCTGTTGACAGGAATAGAACAGACTCATGTACCTCATTCCAGCTCCATTATTTTTCCCCTGCTGCATAGAGTAGCTTTTTTAGGTCAAAGTTGTTAAGAAAAAGAATTTTAATTATATCTTCACTTTTTAAACCCCCACCTTTTATATATATATCTTCTACTTTCTTCCATTACTTCAAATGAATTTATAGAAATAAAAGACTCCTTTAATCACCTCATCTAAAAAAATCATGTTGTCTTCTTTAAATGGATCAAAGTTAAATAATTAGAATTTTCCTTCATCCACTATTCCAGGGTGAGCCAGCTATTTCTTGAGACTGAGCTTGCATTTAGAAAAACTAAAACACACACAAAAAAACCCACTTCTTCCCATAGGGAAAATAAGGTCAAATTCCTAGAATAAGAAACCATAATAAATTTAACTTTACTAAAAAAGCCAGTGGTTTGAGGAATGCTCAAGCCCAATCCCCAATCCACTAAATCATTACAACTTTAAAACAGAAAAAAGTAAACACTGTTATTAATATACAAATTATTCGTATATTCTTCTCTGAGTAGAAATTTTACAAAATAGAAGGGTTCCCCTAAAAACAAAAGCTTTGACTTACTATAGACTGTAAATTCTGCAGAGAGATGAGGTGCTGTCATGGTGAACTTTCTAAAAGCTTTTTATGTACACACTCTATAATTTCCCCCCACATCTCAAGGCTCAGCATTCCACCCTCTTAATCACTGCAAAACTTCTAGATCGTTTCTTCCTTTCACCACACTAATCCCTCTGCCTGAATCAACCCTTCTTCTTCCCTCATCCACTCTCTTGCCTCCTCCAACTTGATCTCAATCTTCATGTTTTGGTGCAAATAGAAATTCTTGCTTGAGAAATTCTTCTTTGAATTCCCAGTCTATATTAAGGCCTACTCTTACCCCACTCCTCACCATTATTTGCTCTCATGCACTCTGACTTGTGTTTCATAGCCCTTCAAACTCTTATTTTGTGGTAAGTTCATTCTTTGTATAATTATATATTTAATGGCCATGTAATTTTTATGTAATGCCTCCCTTCTGAGTTTATACGTTCAAGGTAGGAGCCATATTCTTCTTGGTCACCACTTGAGCATAATGTAAATACTCAATGAATGTTTTGAATGAGTAACTAAAGATTTGTTGGAGAGTTACCTATTGGGTACAATGTTCACTACTCGAGTGATGGGTACACTAATAGTCCAGACTTCACCACTACACAATATAGCCATGTACCAAAACTGCACTGGCACTGCCAAAATCTATAAAAACAAAAATTACAATTAAAACAAAATTTTAAAGATGTGCACCAAATGTTCATTACTATTCTATCAAGTCCATATTATTTTTTATTCTGGAAGCCCTACAGAATAAAGATTGGAAATATTTCATCAGAAATCATACCGTCTGAAGGAATAGAATTATAAAAGGAAAGCAGTCAATAAATCTCTGACCTGTAAAAAGAGAATAGTAAATAAAATAAGCTGTACCAAACAAAGAGCCACTGATTTTGATGGACACTAAATATGGAAAAGCTTGAAAAGGTAGGAGGGAGTCAGATTATGAAGAGTTAAATTTGGACTTTAATACAGTATAAACAATCAAAAAATCTGCATAATTAAGTGACATACTAAAGTTGGCAATTATTCCAGAAGTAAAATTCAATACTGATTCAAGGGGTAGAGCAACCAATTTAGAAACTAAATAGTCTAGACTTGATGTAAGTAAGGCTCAATTATTGAGATAGGACTGGAAATGGGAAAGAAGACTGGATCATTAGAGAACATGAAAGAAGGATCGATAAAACTAGATGCAGGAGAAGTGCTCAAAATTCCTAGGGATATCAAGCCAGGTGATACGAGCCAAGAAGAATGGAGTGGGGCCCACCATAAAGCGGGGTCCTTCAGCTCCCAACTCTTTGAGTGAACTTAAACAAATCCTTTAACCTATTTAGCCTCACTTTCTTCATCTATAAAATGAAAAGGCTAGACCAGATGATCACCGAAATTTAGCATTCTCTGAATGTGCGTATTCATGGAAACCGGGGAGTCAGCAAGAGCCTTTGGGGAAACAACGACAACAAAAAAGTTTTCATGATGGATATTACGAAATTGTGCCATAATAAGAAATATATATATTTCAGTCTTATTTCTGAATCCTGAAACAGCTCCAAAGCTCATTAAGGTGAAAGTGGCATATTTTTCAAAACAAGCCCCTTTTAATCACACCTGAGTTTACATCAATAAAGTAACTTCTGGAAAGTCCATAAGGGGTGTGGGGAAGCTGTTTGCCAGAGGAACTAACCCAGTGATTAGAGAGTTGCAACTTTCAGCCCTACCGCCTGACCTCTGGAGAAGGGAGAGGAGCTGAAGGTTGCGCTGATCACCAATGGCCAGTGGTTTCAGCAGTCATGCTTATGTAATGAAGCCTCCATAAAACCCCTAACTGAAGGGATTCAGAGAATTCCCAGGTTGGTGAATAAGAACAAATCCATTTGTCAGGAGGGTGGTACCTCATGAGAAGCTCCTGTGCTTGGGACCCTGGCAAACCTCACCTTACATATTTCTTCATCTCACTATTCATTTGTATCCTTTAAAATATTCATTGTAATAAATCTGCAAGCATAAGTAAACTTGTCCCTGGGATCTGTGAGCTGTTGTAGTAAATTCTTAAACCTAAGGAGAGGGCTGGGCACGGTGGTCACATCTGTAATCCCAGCACTTTGGAAGGCCAAGGCAGGTGTATCACGAGGTCAGGAGTTCAAGACCAGCCTGGCCAAGATGGTGAAACCCTGTCTCTACTAAAAAATATAAAAATCAGCTGGGCATGGTGCCTGGCACCTGTAATCCCAGCTACTGGGGAGGCTGAGGCAGAGAATTGCTTGAACCAGGGAGGTGGAGTTTGCAGTGAGCCGAGATTGCGCCACTGCACTCCAGCCTGGGCAACAGAGTGAGACTCCATCTCAAAAAAAAAACCTAAGGATAGGATTATAGGAACCTCTGATTTGTAGTCAAGTCAGACAGAAGTCACGGGTAACCTGGAGAGCCACCCCTTGCGATTGATGTCTGAAGCAGGATACAGTTTTGTGGAACTGAGCTCTTAATCTGTGTGTTCCGTGCTAACTTGGGGGCAGTTAGGATCAGAATCAAGTTAAATTTTAGGATACCTAGTTGGTGTCCACTGAGAATTGGAGGATTGGTTAGTGTGGGGGAAAAAAAACCTACACATTTGGTGTCGGAAGTGTTCAAAGAGTATAAAAGCAGAAACAGGAATTTTCATTTGAATCTGTTGACTTTGAAGCAAAATGAGACATCCAGAAAGAGCTCTTCAGCAGGCAGTTGGAAATACAGGACAGTTGAGCCTAGAAGAAAAGCAGGCTGGAGGCACAGAATTGAGAATCAGAGGCCTCAGGGTTTAGCTGAGGTGATGGGGGTGCATAGGATAGCAGAGTGAAATTGGGAAGACAGAAGCACATATGTGGTCAGCTCACACCCCTCCAGTTCAGGACACTCCTGTGGCCTTATGTCTCCCTGGGGGTAGAGGGGTCCATTTATGGTCCAGGACAGGGCTTCTGATCCAGCTGTACACTTGTACCTTCTTTATTTCAGACTGGTGGCAAATTGTAACTGGTAAGGTGGGAATAAACGGAACTAAGAGCTTTTATTCCCCAGTGGTTCCTGTGGCAAGTGGAGAATCCCTGAAGTTGTGTTACAGAGATCTTAGGTCTCCACTTAAAAGCCATTTACCTATTGCAGCCCCCTCTCCCAATGCCTCTCTCCCCTGGACCACCTGAGAGTTACCCAGAAGCAAAACTGACCACAACATTCACGCAATGCTGCAGTGGCAGACTTGGGAGAGCTCCTGGTCCTCTCTGTCTTTCAATCCAATTCTCTTTGTCAGTAATCACACCTATTAAAAGCATATATGCTACACCTTTAAAATTCTCTTTGCCCTTAACTGTGAATAGTGTTTCATTGTCTGCTGCCTCCTACCAGAGAAGGAACGTTGTAGTTGGACAAAACTTACACCCTTGAGCAGCTGAGAGCTCAGTTTCCTCTAATGATCCCCAGGCAGGAAAACATTGCCAAGGGCATGATTGTATATGGGTTCTTCTGGAATTGCATATGGGAATATTGTTGCTACGTGGCCTGAGCCAAACAATCCTAGAGTCACCTGACATCCTCCATCCACCATTCAGGAGTCATCAAACTTAATTTCCCCTTTGTGCAATAAAACACCAAGAGGAAGCTTTAATAGATTGTATTATGTAACGGTTCTATTAAAAATAGCAGGCCAGCGCTGGAGCACTTCCTTCCTGGGGCCCAGTAACCTATGCTGAAAGGATACACACTGGTTGCCCAGGCAACCATGAGAGATGACACTAGGAAAAAAAAACAGCACAAAAGGACCATTTTTTGGCTCAGTCAAATGAGGTCTGGTTTCAAGCTTGTGATACAGTGAATACAGACAGCCTAGCACAGAGTGAGAGAACCAGTTAGTGATTCTACTCAGGCACCAGTAGCCTTGCAAAGCTCCCCCTGCTTTCACTGGTTTTTTTTCTCTCCCTTCTTTAAAGAGAGGAGAGAAAAGCTTTCCCCTCATAATTTCATTTTTATTTAAGCAAGCAAAATCTTTTATTGAATTTGAACTGTAGCCATCAGGAAACAATGTTTATTCTAGTCTTTCTCTTCCGAGGAGTTTGAAAAATAATTTCAGTTACTTGCAATTGTCTTTTATTTTCTCCTAGCTTGTTTGGGGTTTGGTTATGCAAGAAGCAACTGGTTTAAAGTCAATAATCTTTATAAACAACAAAAATTAAAAAGTAAATCACAGATGCTCAAGCAATAATGCATTTTAAAAGTAAATAATAACCATTTATGAGATCCCTCCTCACAGTAGACATCAAAGGACTTTGTTTTAATAGATTGAAATTTCCTCTCCTCTCTCCCGCTGTACTGAATTAGAACCCCTAAGTTTTATTATCACCGTCATTATCATCATTATTATTACTGCCTTGCAAAATGGACTGACATTTTAATTTCAGAAAATTGATTTTCCCAACATACTGAGAATAGCGGCAGAAGGTTCTTAAATTCCTGACATGTGCCTAAACATTTTTCCTCTCCCAGGGAGGACATAGACCCTCAGGGATTTACAAATATGATTTGGAACCTCTGAAAAATAAAATCAAGGATGAATCAAATGAGATTAAGTTCAGATCTCTAATATAAAGCAACATCAATAGTTCTTTCAAAGCGATGCTTGAAATCAGTGCTCATAAATATGTAATGCACTTTTTATCTAAAAGACCTGTTTAAATCCTCATATAGTAAATGATTTATTTCAAGATTAGGTACTCAGCACAAAGCAGACACCCTCCGATCAAGTGGGAATAAAATCTGTGAAAGCAAATGGTACGGCATTATGCAAATGTAAACTGCTGTGATTATGATTATCCTGTGAATGGGTAGGTTTGAAGGAAGGAAGCCAAAAAGAAGACTCAATTATGTATTCTTCAGGGAAAAAAAAAATCTTCTGTCTGTCCTGTTGCTTCAGGCCCTGAGCCTGCCTCTTGTGCCTCTCACAAGTGAATTTAACCCCTCACAGCATCTTTTCATCATTTGCTTTCTGGGAATTAACTAATAATAAGACACAGACCAAAGGGAAATGGAGATTTAGAAATTATTCATTTATTGTTATCAATGTATATTGCCAAGTTGGAGGTTCTGGTCTCTGAATGATACCATTTAAGGCAAAATTCTAGTCCTTCGCCATAAAATTGGTCTAATCATCTCTATGTACCAAATTTGGGCTCTCCTCAAGATAGATTTAGAGATAGATTAATCCATAAACATAAAATGCTGTGTGAAACACCAAACACCCTTTATTATCAAAATTGCAAACACAGGCTTGGGATCCTGTGTCTCTGGAGAGAATATATGTAGAACATATGTGCCCTAAAGTTACCGGGCCTTATTTTCCTTTGGTGCAAAAGGTTTTGAAATCAACAGGACTAATTGTTACAGATAGTTGGGTTTTACCAAGATATTTATTTTGACTCTTAAAAAGGACTGAAGAAGTGTTGGATAAAACAGACTAGAGTTAGCATTAAATAGTAGCTCAACTCCAAGGGAGAAGCCTGACTTCAAGGAAATAGAACAGTGTTATCTTGCATGGTCAGCAATGCATCTTTCTGATCTGCGATTTTAATTTACTGATGCTTAAGTACACAGCACAAAATAAAGTATATGATAGTTAAAAAGCACGATATGTGCCATTTAATTGAAAAAAATACTAAATAAAATCAAGTTTGGATAAATATTTCCCAGGCTGAAAGTTCTAAGTTAGCTTCCCGCATGAACTATGTCAATATGAAGAATGTGATAATCATGTGGTCATTTCTTTCAGAGGTTGAAAACTATACAGTACTTTTTATGTTTAAATATGAGGAAAGGTATATAATGAAGTATAAGTACCAATGTTCATAAAAGCTTGCTATATGCAAGGCTGTTCTGTGTTGTAGGAACTTACACTCTAGATTGGGGTTTAACACATAAACGTTTACAAAAATAAGTACCACTGCTAAGCACAGGTAAGCACCACAGCTAACAAATGCAAGAAGAGATTTTCTGTGACAGAGATCTCTGTGAGCTAGACAGGCCGGGAAAGACTCCACAGAGGAGTGGGAACGGAGGTCCTCCTGAGAAAACAAGTAGGATTTAAGCATATAGAAAAGAGTGAAACAGAAGGGAGAAGATATAGCCAAAGAGGTCCAGATAGTAACATCCACGGCATGTTCAGAGGATCACGAGGAGGCAGAGGGGTTGGAGGTGAAAATAGAGTTCGAAGGAAAGAAATGGTAGAAGGCAAGGCAAGAAATACCTAGGAAAGAAAATACAGATCACTAAACGTGTAATGTTGAGTTACAAGGAATTTAAACATCATTTTCATGTGATTTGGGGCAAGACACTTCTTGCCTCAATTTCCTTGTAAAATGAAGATAATAATAGTAATAATGACACTAATGTACTATGCTTTACACAAATTATTCGTTGTCATCTTGCTCAGCTCCCTTGGTTTACATTTTAATTTTATTTCATATACCATTTCTATGTTGATTTATTTGGTCTCAAGTTACGATGTCTATTTGGGGAGAGGAGATACAGCCAATCCAGGCCACAGCCATGTCTTTATTTAGAGATCAAAAGAGGAGTTGAAGACAGTAAATTCTCTCCCACTGCCCAGTGGCAGGAGAGATGCCCCGAGTCATAAGCAGGGTTATCTCCAGATTGAGTCAGTGCCCAGAGAGATCCCACCATTTACCCCTTGACAGTCTCATCCAAGGTGGCCAAAAGGAGGAAAGCATCGTGGAGTCAGATGAAAGGTAATGCCCACTAGCACCTCTCCCCACGGCTGCCAGTTCTCCAACCTGCTGTTCGACACGTCTAATTAAATGCATGAAACGTAAGGGGTACCCAGAACACAGACACCAGTTTCTCAGGCTCCTGAAATGGCTTTGACAGCAACAAAAGTGACTCATTTTCCAAACCTGGTACTCTGTCAAGCTCCCAAACAATAGGAAGATTCTCTCCTCTGCCCATTTCTTTCAAAGCATCTTGATTTTCCGTAACACCGCTCTCATCCTTGTTGCACGTCAAGCCATAAACTCATGGAACTGCTTACTTGTGGCCCACTTCATTTTGTTTACTTAAAGATTGTTTTTGTGACTTTTAAAAAGCCATGCCTGCATCTGGAATTTGTAATTCTAAGTCAGAGAAAGACAGTTGTTATGTACTGTTTAAAATTTGTTTAATAAAAAGGAATTTCTTTGAAAACATCAGGCCAAGCTTATGATGTAAATTTACCATCTGTAAATTTACAATGTAGTGACAGAAACTATAACACAGTATGTTAATTGATCAGTGCTGTAAGAAACATTCACTACAACAGTGAAAGAGTAGATGATATTTCATTTAAAAGATATTAACCCAAGACAGGAATTAAGATGTTTGTCTTATAAGTAATTTCTCCTTTTATAATTTTTTTTCCTTTTCATTCACTTGTATTTGCTGACTTTTCTGTGAAAGCAATATAAATGTCTTACATAATTAGAAAAGAAAAAGCAAGTAAGATGTTGATATACAACTTCAGACTATTGAGTAGGTGATTTTCACCAAAAAGTTCCTTTTTTCCAGCCCTTCCTGCAAATCCAGATAAGTTCATTTCAAGAATACTTCTGAGGCTGATCAAGCCCAAGTTCTTATACAACGTGCTCACTTCTTCCTGAGCCATGTTGTTGCTAAGACTAATCAGATATCAATTCTGGCTTTTGACTGTGGTTCTTTAGAAGAGGAAGGATGAAGCATTTAAGGAGTAGACTCTCTTAATGCCTCCAAGTTCACAGCTGGCATTTCCATATGGGCTCAAGCAAAAAGAGAGCAAGAGGTGGTAAGATCTTTTGCAAGACCTCGCCTTGATTTTGAGTATATGTGTGCGTATGTGTGTGTGTGTGTGTGTGTGTGCGCGCACACGTGCGTACATATATATATATATATATATATATATATATATATCCTGGGACTAGAAACCTAAGTTCCTCTCCAACACGGGGGAAAAGCCACTTGGGATAGTACTCTATTCACCTATGTAGCAAAACATTTACTGAGGACCTGTCCTAATCACCACGTGGCAGATAGGGTAGTGAATACAACTCTGACTCTGACTCCATGGAGGCTATGCTGTAGGACAGATAAAACTGGAAATGTACCATAAGGAAA
The DNA here is from genome assembly GCA_004027715.1 of Plecturocebus donacophilus. Taxonomy (NCBI): domain Eukaryota; kingdom Metazoa; phylum Chordata; class Mammalia; order Primates; family Pitheciidae; genus Plecturocebus; species Plecturocebus donacophilus. The sequence continues at coordinate 77,006 of PVKP010005703.1, read as the reverse complement.
TTGCCAAAGAACACAAGTTGTGATACGGTCACCATTAGCACCATTCCCTGATGTTTCTGGGCCTTGTTCTTCATGGTAGGTGGTAGGATTGCTCTTCACTGCCTCTTTGAAGTTAGCTGTAACCATGTGATTTGCTTGGCTAATGAAATGTGAGAAGTAATGTGTATCACTTTTAAGCAGAAGCTTTAAGAACCAACACATGATTCACTACCACCCCTTTCTCCTGCCACAGTGACCTGCATTATTCCAGACAGTGAAGGCTCTGGCAGACAAGGACCCTGAATATGGACAATATGGAGGAGAGTTCCTGCCAGCCTGAGATGGACATGCAAGAAATAAAGTTCTGTAGTTTTAAGGCACTAAGATTTAGGTTTAATTTTACTGCATCATAACCCAACCCATCTTCATTAATACACAGTTAATTCTCACACCAATTCTATATTAGTTACTTTTTTTATCTCCATTTTACAGCTTAAGAAATTGAGCCATAAAGAAGAAAAGAAGCTTGCCTGTGGTAAGTCAAATGGGGATAGTTACATATCATACCCAATTTCTACTTCAGGAGACTGAGTCTTACATGTAAAATGACCTGCTTAAAGTCACACAGATCATAGGTAAGAGGATCACACCTGTTCTCTTTTCATGATTCTTTGTAGTAAATGGTTATGACAAGCAATTGGATTAGACAGTAAGAAGTGGCCTAAATGGCAGAAATCTCTTCACCTCAGAGCTAATAGGGGTGGCTTTCAGAGAAGAACTAACATCTGCATTCAGCTCATAATGGTCAGGTTTGTTAAGTTTCAAACAGGCAGAAGAAACAGCATCATGCACAGGTGGAGACCCAGGATCAGATAGGGGAGTAGTGGTAGGTGATTCTAAAAAAGTAGGTTGGGTACAGATTGTATACATCTTTGAATGCCATCCTTAGCATTTTGACTTATCTGTAGGCAACTGAAAGACTGGATGACAATGAAAATGATGATTAGATATATTCATTTAGCCACATCTCTCAACACAGACAAGACTTGACAAGGACCAGTTAGCAGTTCAAGTGATACATTTTAAGGGCATGAATTGCAATTTAACCCATACAATAGACAGGAGAAGATGAATATAACATATCTCATAAAGGAAGAATTCCAGGACCAGGTTAGCTGATCGATAGGGGACAGGCCGATGGTAATGGACATGTAAATACCTATGTTAAGTATAATAGAATGTTGCTTTATAACTGTGTGTGAGGAGTTTGCTTATAAATTTGGCAAATATCATAATTTCACTATCAGCAAAGACCTAAGGACGCTAGGAAAAATAGACAGTCGTGGTGTGGTCAGAAGAGCGTGGACTTTCAAATAAGACTGGCTTACCACTTACCACCTGTGTGACCTTGGGAGCGTTGCTTAAGTCTTTGAAAATCTCAGTTCCTTCATCTTTAAAATAGACCTAGTAACGCCACCTCAAAGGATTAAATGCTCCAGTGTATATTAAGAACCTTGCAAAGTGCCTAGTTCATAGTGGACACCCAAGAAACGTCAGTTTATTTCATTAGCATTCCAAACTGGATGGAGATACGTATTATACAATGTTGTTTAGTCTTCCCTGAGAACACCCAGTGTGCATTTATATATCCTAAATTAGCTTAAAAACTTCGCAAATACCCTTGCCTATTTTTCTCAACATATCTTTTCCAAAACAACTTACCATTAAATTATGTTAGCATCTGTACTTTAAAATTTTTTAAACCTGCTCCTTGGGTTTGAAATAGCTGAATTAAGAACCATAAAGTGTCTTTAAGCCTTTTCTCTAGTTTAGCGGACACTCCATACCAAACAAATATTAGTCATCAAGAGCAGAATGAAGATGTATGAGAAGATGATGGAAGTTCCATAGCTTCCTTCAGCTACTCATTCAAGACTAACAGCATTCAGTGGTCGAAGATGGCTACCTCTCTCATATTTATAATAACTTCTGTTCCTGATGTCTTCCCCCCCAGCCCTAATAAACATAAAGTTGGGCAGAGACGTATTTAAAAGAATGGTGGCTACAGCACATCAGTCCCAGCTCATCCTCTAATCTAACAGTGATATAATCACAAACAAAGCATCTTTCCAAGGAAGTGGTACCTGGGGAAGATAGTCTTTCAACAGTAGAAATATACCTATCCAGGAAGACACTAAAACTCATTTACTAAAGACAGAATGCTAGTTTATATGTACTAAGTACTAAGTAAATATACATTGTAAATATTTTGTGCTCCTGTGCGTTTGGTATTACACATAATAACATCAACAAATAGTTGTTATATGTGTTTTAGAAACTACTTTTAGGCCAGGCGCAGTGGCTAACACCTGTAATCCCAGCACTTTGGGAGGCTGAAACAGGTGGATCACTTGAGGTCAGGAGTTCAAGACCAGCCTGGCCAACATGGTGAAATCCCATCTCTACCAAAAATACAAAAAATAGCCAGGAGCTATGACAGGTGCCTGTAGTTTCAGCTACTTGGGAGACTGAGGCAAAAGAATCTCCTGAACCTGGGAGGTAGAGGTTGCAGTGAGCCCAGATCATACCACTGCAGTCCAGCCTGGGTGACAGTGAGACTCCATCTCAAAAAAAAATTCTATCAGTGTTTCTCTCAGAGATTAGTCTCTTCACTCCTTAAAAGAATTAAACTGTCTCAACCTAGAATTTAAATGACAGGAAAAACAAAATAGTTGTGAATAACCGAGCAAGTTATTCAATATCCTTATTTCTTAAAAAAATAGTGAATCTAGTTAACTGGGGGAAGAGTATGTTCTTTAAAAAATAAGATTCTTTTGAATAAGCCAATTGTAATTTAATGAGGTTTCCCTGTAATTCACTTTCACTGAGTTTATTATAAAAGAACACCTGGCCAGGTGCGGTGGTTCACGCCTGTGATCCCAGCACTTTGGGAGGCCTAGGTGGGCAGATCACTTGAGGTCAGGAGTTTGAGACCAGCCTGATCAACATGGTGAAACCCCATCTCTACTGAAATACAAAAATTAGCCGGCCATGGCTGTGCATGCTTGTAGTCCTGGCTACTTCAGGAGGTTGAGGTGAGAGAATCACTTGAACCCAGGAGGTAGAGGGTGCAGTGAGTCAAGATCATACCACTGCACTCCAGCCTGCTGACAGAGTGAGACTCTGACTCAAAAAAATGAAATAAAAGAGTATCTGCAAAATTCTGACTTTTAAGAGTCTGACTATTCTTATCACTATCATGATGGTTGTTTGTTATCACAAGTTTGCCATATTTTTTATGAAAAATAACTACAATAGAGTTGGTTACTAAGAAAAAGAATGGGGAAAAATTCAACCAAAGGACTAAAGATTTCTAGCTAACTAACAGTATTATTATTAATAAAGCTTACAGGAAGGAAACCAAAAAATAGCTTGTTAATTAGAATTGCTTCCAAGTAAGAATGTTCCAAAGGACATCAGAGGCCTCCATCATGACTGGTTCTTAAAATATATACGTTTATATGCACTGTGGTTTTTTTTAAAGTTTACCAATAAACCAAAAATCTCTGGGCACATATACAGAAAAATAAAATAACCACAATTAAATTAGATTTCACGGTAAAAAGAACATCTAAATTTTAAAATACCCCATAAAAGAAGAGGAAGAAAAAAATCTCAGCATAGTCACAGAATGCCAAACCAAAACTATATACTTTTGTCTCATGCCCTGAATGTCAAAGAACTTGAGATAAAGACAACCCTAACCGAGCACCATTTCTCCTTCCACCTTACAGAGCCATATGATTGGCATACACACCCTACACGTGGTGTTGCAGAAATAATCTCGTGTATAAGCCTGGTCAATCATTTTCTCTAACATAGGAATGACCTTTAAATTTTATCCCATTTTCTCTGATGAGAGAGACAAGCCCCAGATCTGAAACCACACTCCAGCCACTTCCTATCTTCAAACACTCTGGTGAGCAAAACCTCTGGGAAAGGAGCCAATGGCTATGAAAAACCTACAACTTCAACTTCTTTCTCCGGTCCAGTCATTTACCAGACCTAGAATCAGGTAGCAAAATGCTAAAACTCAAACTGGTTTGAGTTGCAGCGTTTTTTTATTTCCCTCTTACACCATCTCTTAGAAATGATATTGAGCAGTCAAATATCCAAGAGGCAGCCATGTTGATCTCTCTTAGATCATGAAGAGATAACTGGGGCTCCTGGAAGAAGCTGAGAACATAAGACACACAGTTTCCCAAAAGAAGAGCTAAGCTACAGTCACAGCAGGACTCGAAACACTTTGTGGAAAACATTATGTTGTAGAAGTAGATACCTAAAGACGATACATTATGTGCATTCTAAATGTCTACAGCCCTTTTCAATATCAGATCATAAAGCATCCATGGTGGGACACATTTCATCAAAGTACCCTGGAGCAGAGGACATGAAAAGGTGGAAAGCTGGAGAAACAGAGTGAAAAAAAATCTGATAATGAACAGACTTTTTACATCTATTTTTCTTTTTTTCAGTTTTTAAGTTCAGGGGTGCATGTGCAGAATGCGTAGGTTTACAAAGGTAAACGCGTGCCATGGTGGTTTGCTGCACAGATCATCCCATTACCCAGGTATTAAGCCAAGCATTCATTAGCTGTTCTTCCTGATGCTTTCCCTCTTCCACTCCCCCTGCTCCAACAGGTCCCAGTGTGTATTGTTTCTCCCAATGTGTCCACATGTTCTCATCATTCAGCTCCTACTTTTAAGTGAAAATATGCAGTATTCAGTGTTCTGTTCCTGTGTTAGTTTGCTGAGGATCATGGCTCTCAGCTTCATCCATGTCCCTGCAAAGGGCATAATCTCATTCCTTTTTATGGCTGCCTAGTATTCCGTTATATATATACCACATTTTCTTTATCAAGTCTATCATTGATGGGCATTTAGGTTGGTTCCATGTCTTTGCTGTTGTGAATAGTGCAGCAATGAACATACACATGCATGTAACTTTATAATAGAATAATTTATATTCCTTTGGGTATGTACACAGTAATGTGATTGCTGGGTCAAAGGGTATTTCTACCTCTGAGTCTTTAAGGAATCGCCACACTGTCTTCCACAATGGTTGAACTAATTCACACTCCCACCAACAGTGTAAAAGCATTTCTTTTTCTTCACAACCTTGCCAGCATCTGTTGTTTTTTTGACTGGTATGAGATGATATTTCATTGTGGTTTTGATTTGCATTTCTCTAACAATCAGTGACGTTGAACTTTTTTCATGTTTTTTGGCCCACCTGTATGTCTTCTTTTGAGTAGTGTCTGTTCATGTCCTTTCCTCACTTTTTAATGGAGTTTGTTGGTTTTTTCTTATAAATTCAATTTCCTTGTAGACACTGGATGTTAGACCTCTGTCAGGTGGATGAATTGCAAAAAGTTTTGCCCACTCTGTCAGTTGTCTGTTCATTCTGATGAGTTTCTTTTGCTTTGTAGAAGCTCTTTGATTTAATTAGATCCCACTTGTCAATTTTTGCTTTTGTTGCAATTCCTATCATATATCTATTTTTCTAAAGTTTATGAAGAAAATTCCTACTTGATCTGTATCATAATAAATAAAGGAAATATTAGCATACCTGAGAAATAGTGGCGGTTTAGTTTCGGACCACTGTAATACAGTAAATACTGCAGTAAAGCAAGTCACATGAATTTTTCCAGTCAATATAAAAGTTACATTTATACTGCACTATAGTCTACTAAGTTGTGCATAGCATTATATCTTTAAAAGTGTACCTATCTTAATTTTTTAATTATTGCTAAAAATTCTAGCAATCATCTGAGCCTTCAGAGAGTCATGATCTTCTTGCTGGTAGAGAGTCTTGCCTTGATGTTGATGACTGCTCATTGTATAGGGTGGTGATTGCTGAAGGTTGGGATGGTTGTGGCAATTTCTTAAAATAAGACAATAATAATGGTTGCCAAATCAATTGACTCATCCTTTCATGAAAGGTTCCTCATAACATGAAATACTGTTGGATAGCATTTTACAGCAGAAATTCTTTAAAGATTGGAGTCACTCTTCTCAAATCCTGCTACTGCTTTATCAGCTAAGTTTATGTAACATTCTAAATCTTTTGTTGTCATTTCAACAGTGTTCACAGGTTTTTCACTAGAAATAGATTCCATCTCAAGAAACCACTTTCTTTGCTCATCTATCCACAAGAAGCGGCTCCTCATCCATTAAAGTTTAATAAGAGATTGCAGCAATTCACCATATCTCCAGGCTCCATGTCTAATTCTAGTGCTCTTGCTATTTTCATTCCACCTGCAGTTGCTTGCTTCACCCAAGTATTTAACCCCTTAAAGTCATCCATGATGTGAGAATCAACATCTTCCCAATTCCTATTAATGATATTTTGACATCCTCCTCTGAATCACAAGTGTTTTTAGTGGCATCTAAAATCACGAATCCTTCCCAGAGTTTTTCAACTGACTTGGCCCAGATCCATCCAGATTCCAGCAGAGGAATCACTGTCTATGGCAACTATTGCCTTACAAAATGCATTTCTTAAATCATAAAACATGAAAGTCTAAATTACTTCTGGATACCTGGGCTGCAGAATGGGTGTTCATATTAATTGGCATGAAAACAACATTAATGTCCTTGTATATCTCCATCAGTGCTCTTGGTGGTCAGGTACATTGTTAATGAACAGCAATATTTTGAAAGGAATCTTTTTTCTGAGCAGTGGATCATCAGTATAAATATTCAGTGAAACTCAGGTGCGGTGGCTCACGCCTGTAATCACAGCACTTTGGGAGGCGAGGCGGGTGGATAACCTGAGGTCAGGAGTTCAAGAGCAGCCTGATCAACATGGTGAAACTCTATCTCTACTAAAAAAATACAAAAATTAGCCAGGCATGGTGGCAGGCGCCTGTAATCCCAGCTACTTGGGAGGCTGAGGCAGGAGAATGGCTTGAGCCTGGGAGGCGGAGGTTGCAGTGAACCAAAATCATGCCACTGAATTCCAGCCTGGGTGACTGAGTGACTCTGTCCCCCTCCAAAAAAAATTATATATATATTCAGTAAACCATGCTGTAAATAGATGTGCTGTCACTCGGGCTTTGTTGCTCAATTTACAGAGCACAGGGAGAGTAAATTTAACATAATTCTTAGGGGCCCTAGGATTTTCAGATGGTAAATGAGCATTGGCTTCAGCTTAAAGTAACCAGCTGCATTAACCCCTAACAAGAGTGTCAGCCTGCCCTTTGAAACCTTGAAGTCAGACATTGACTTTTCCTCTGTAGCTACGTTAGCAGCTGCAAATCCATTTGGGTCTGCATCAACCTCAATCCTCACATCCTCAGAAGAAAGAATTCAACCAAGAGCCACAAGGCAGAGTGAGAGACTGAGTCGAGTTTTAGAGCAGGAATGAACGTTTATTTAAAAGTTTTAGGGACCAGGCGCAGTGGCTCACATCTGTAATCCCAGCACTTTGGAGGACCAAGGTGGGCAGATCACTTGAGCTCAGGAGTTCAAGACCAGCATGGCCAACATAGCGAAATGCTGTCTCGAGTAAAAATACACAAATTAGCTGGATGTGTGGCGTATGCTTGTAATCCCAGCACTCAGGAGACTGAGGCAGGAGAATTACTTAAACCCAGGAGGCAGAGGTTTCAGTGAGCCAGTATCGTGCCGCTGCACTCCAGTTTGGGTAACAGAGCAAGACTCCATCACAAAAAAATAAAATAAAATAAAAGTTTTAGGGCAGGAATGAAAGGAAGTACACTTGGAAGAGGGCCAAGTGGGCAACTTAAGAAAAATCAAGTAAGCAATTTGACCTTTGACTTGGGGTCTCATATGTTGGCATGCTTCCAAGGTTGCTTTATATCTACCCTGTTTCTTCCCTTGGGTGGGCTTGTGAGGGACTGCATGCACAGTGTGCTTACTGAAGTTGTATGCGTGCTCACTTGAGGCGTTCTTCCCTTACTAGTTAAATGTTTCTAGAAGGTCAAATACCAGTTAAACGTCAATATTTTGCCTCTTAGCGTACATGCTTGAGCCCACTCACCCGACTCCTAGATTTTATCACGACGCTGCTGATCACAGTTTCAGATATTTCTATCTGTTGGGAGACTGCCTTTCCCTGGCACCGGCTGCAACCAATTATTATTTTAGAGAGGCTGAATTTGCAAAAACCACCTTCAATTTGCAAAAGCCACCTGATCATCAAGCACCTGACCATCACTTGATGGTGGCCTGAAGTTCCTGGTGGGAGCAGGGCCCTCTCCTACCCTGCTAATTGCCTGACTACCTAATGTAACACTGTGAAAGTCCTAGGTGGCATCTGCTTCCAACTGAAGGCTGTTTTGTCTATAGTGAAAGCTATTGTTTAGTGTGGTCACTTTTATCAATTATGTTAGCTAGTCCTTCTGGATAATTTCTACATCAGCACTTATTGCTTCACCTTGCACTTTTATGTTAGGAAAAGGGCTTCTTTCCTTAAACCTCATGAATCAACCTCTGCTAGCATCCAATTTTTCTTCTACAGCTTCCTCACCTCTCTCAAACCTTCATAAAATCGAAGAGTTAGAGTCTTGCTCTGGGGCTTTGGCTTACGGGAATGCTGTGGCTAGTTCGATCTTTTATCCAGACCTCTTAAACTTTCTCCATATCAGCAATTAGGCTGTTGCACTTTCTTTTCCTTTCTTTTCTTTTTTAATAGAGACAGGGTCTCACTATGTTGCCCAGGCTGGTCTCAAACTCCCAGGTTCAAGTGATTCTCCTGCCTTGGCTTCCCAAAGTGCTGGGATTACAAGAGTGAGCCAGCACGCCTGGCCTCTGTTGTGCTTTCTTATCATCCATGTGTTCACTGAAGAGCACTTTTAATTTTTTCGAGAATTCTTACTTTATACCACAACTTGGCTGTTTGGCACAAGAGGCCTAGCTTTTGGCCTATCTCGGCTTTCAACACACCTTCCTCACTGAGCTTATTGATTTCTAAAATTGATTTAAAGTGAGAAATTTGCAACTCTTCCTTTCACTTGAACATTAGAAGCCATTGTAGGGTTATTCGTTGACCCCATTTCAATATTATTGTGTCTCGGAGAACAGGGAGGCCCAAGAGAGACCAGAAAACCATTGGTAGGTGGAGCAGTCAGAACACACCATCTTACATGGGAGCAGTTCATGCTGCAACCCGCCCCCCACCAAAATTATAATAGTGACATCAAAGATCACTGATTACAGATCATCATAACATATAATAATTGCAGCAAACCACCATGGCATATGTATCCCTATGTAACAAACCTGCACATTCAGCATATGTATCCCAGAACTTAACGTAAAATAAAATATATATACATAATAATAATGAAAAAGTTTGAAATATTGTGAAAAATACCAAAATGTGACACAGAGACACTAAGTGGGCACATGCTGTTGGGAAGAATGGGGCTGATAAACTTGCTCAATGCAAGGTTGCCACAAACCTTCAATCTGCAAAAAATGCAGTATATGTGACATACAATAAAACAAGGTGTGCCTCTAAAGCTCTAGGACAGACCCTGGCTGGGGCAAATTGTTAGTAAATTATATCAGCTTGATTTCTTCATTCTACCATTTCAACAGAGCATTTACTATCTGCCAGTCAGTATCCGCTTTTCTGAAAGATTAGGGAAACATCATTGACCTTTAGTGATTGTTTTTTTTTTCCTTGTTTTACATCATAATGGTCCTCAAGATTCAGAATCAACCTCAGTTGAAATTTAACAAGGACAGTGAACTGACTTCTGCTCCAAAGAGGGAGTTGTATAAAAAGCAGCCTTGATGAAAGTTCTGACGGTCTCATTCTCCACAAGGATTTCTACATAGGTCTAATTTTCATTTTCACAATAAGCCTCAGTATTCACCACATGCAAGTATTTAACTTCGAAACCTCAAAATAATCAATCTCTATCATATTATTATTCTTAAGCAGCCAGAAATCTCTTCAGAGACTTTATTAGAAATGTTGGTAATCCTTCAAAATGCCAATTGGCGTCTTTTTCAAACTGTTCTGTAACATCATCTCTATCACCATCCTCCACAGATACCTCCAGAAGGTTCTAGTCAATACTTTACTAAAAGTATTCACCACACATGTGGGATTAGATACAGATGAGTGGTTGTAATATATTTCAGAGGTCACTGTAAATGCAGAAAGGAAATGGCTGCATATTCTATTCCCTCAAGACACAATTTATTTATAGGAATTAAATTGATTAAAAACATTAAAACAATTTCTGTGTTCACAGAGTACCTTCCTTTCAGTGATTGCAGTCACCAATAAAATTTGTGGTTAAAATATATCTTAAAATATGTACCACATTTAGATTTGAAAATAAGCAGAGAAGGAACTGTTGAATTGTTTTGAGAGGAGTTAAAAAGAAAAAAAAAACACAGTAAAAGAGAAGCATAGATAGATTTCTTACCTTAACTGCCAAAAATGAGACTGAGTCTCAAAATCTTTTTCTTTCTATAATTTACCAAAGTGAAGGGAGTCAGAGAAATTAGGACTCAATTATCCAGATTCCTAAACAACGGGTCCTGCCATCACCAGTTAATTGTTTAAGCCTCCACTTCCTTTTGTCTGTGTGTGCTCGGGTGGGAGGGAGGAAAAGAGAAAGGGAACACATAGAAAACAGATGTGGAAAGAAATATTTATCAACAAAAAGTCTTGGCAAACTATGATCGTTATATCGCCCTTGCACCATATTTTCCAAGTTTCCTAGTTTTCCCAAACCCCAAAGAATTTGTAGCTAGAAAGGAAAACCAAAACTTTTTATATGTTTTCCACAGGATTAGGAAGGCATCTTTGAAGAATTCTGAAGCTTTTCCTAACCTAATATTAATACATGTTTTTGACTCAAGGAATTTCTGCCAGAGAATGGGAGAAATAAAAGATTCTTTTAGCTGGTTTGTTCTGTCCTTGGACTTCCAGGCAGAATAAACAGCACCTTGTGACAAAGGCGGGCCACACGCTGGCTGAGCTCCAGGCAGACACTGGGGGATGCAGTCTGTTTATCAGACAGCACATTGTCTTAACCAGGATGTGGTTGGCCTTTGTAACAAGAAGTATGCAAATGAGTTTCCCAGAGACCCAACACCCAGTTCCCCACTAGGCTTGTTCCTTCAGTAGACACATGCTAATGGTGGCGGCCCTGAGAACAGAAGAGAGAGCCACAGAAAGAGGAGAGGAAGAGGAAGTGTCCTGAATTAGCCAGATTAGCCCAGTGGATCTTTTCAAGAAATACACCACAAAGAATACAACTCCAACCTACCCTGATTCCCAAAAAGAAAGCATTCTAAAATAATATTGCATATTTTTTAATGCTCAAAAATGTTAAAAATTCTGAATCTAGGTTCATTTATTCTCAGTACAGAGGAAGGCAATGAGGCTTTAAAATGCTGCATTTTCTTTCCAGAAAAATTGCATCACCAGACTCTTCATCAAACCTCTGCCAAGAGCACCTTTCTCAACGTCACTTGCCTCATATATAAAAAGGTGTTAATAACAGTACCTATGATGCATGGTTGCTGGAAGGATTAAATGAGGTAATTAATGGAAAACAACTTAGCACAATGACCAGCACACAATCTGGGCTCTGAAAATGCTAGCAGTTTTCATATTATGCTTTATTGAGCTATGCATCATAAAAGCACAAAGAATGAGAGAAAAGTACCAGAGGGAAGGAATTTGAGGTAGTAAAGGTAATTACGGAGAAGGAAGAACAGTATCCCACTTGCTACTGGAAAGAGTTTAATGAATTACTAGTTTCTACAGACTTTGGAGTCAGACAGGCCTGGTTTTGCATAACCTTGGGAAAATTCCCTAATTCTATCTAAGTCTAGGTTTCTTTATCTGTAACATGAGTTTAACACACACTAAGCAGGGTTTTAGGAGTAAATGAGGCAATACATGAAAAGGTTCACCTTATTTCAGTATCCTCACATCACCTTTACATGAAAGTGACTAACACAGCACCAGGCAAACATAGTCACTGAATAGTAAATGATTATTTGCTTGCTTTATTTACACAATCCTATGGTTGGGCTTAAATTCTAGCTCTGCCACTTTATTGCTGTGTAATATTAGGCAAATTGCTTAACCTTTTTGGGCCTCACCTTCCTCAACAGTAAAATGGGGCTCCATAATAATACCTATCTCAACAAGTTTGCTGTGAGGATCAAGCGAGCTAATTTCTACAAGGCCCTCAGCTTGTGGCACTAAATAAAGACTGGCCTCTATCGGTTGTAATCACAGTCTTATTACTTGATGCCAACAGTTAATTTCATTTTACTGCTACATTCCGTAAGGCATGGAATGGCTATTTGGCATAACTGTAATCAGACTGCCATTTCTGGCCATGAGAATTGCACTGGATATCTTTGCAAATTTTCCCATAGTCCAAAGCACTAACATTAATTATGTCTCATTATTTCAAAATGATTTGTTCAAAGTAGGCAAAGAATGGGTTCCTCCTGGTGGTTGGGTTCACCTTCTTTCAGTCTCCTATATCATCATTCATTTATGAAATAATCTCTCTCTTTGCCAGGGCAAAAGAATAGGAAACCAATATCAAAATCATTTCAGAAGGAGAATTCAGTCTTACAGACTTCAGTTACTCAATATACTTTAAACAGGAAAATGTTTCATTTCCTACCTCCACGTGTCTTAAATAATGATGCCAGACTCCTATATAAGCAAATGCAGGTGACTCAGTAGTGGCCCTCCTCTGATGCCCGTAATATGTAACTTAGGATTTGTCATGATTTCCTTTCACTTGCCTGTCTTCCCAACTGCTGAATATTTGAAAGGAGTATTACTCCTCTTTTTTAGATCTGAAACTCCTGTAACACATAATGCTGTGGTGTCCGAAGCCACGTCACTTGTGTTCAAATCCCAACTTTACCATTTAGCAGCTTTGTGACTGTAGCTAGGTCATTGAAATCCTCTATGCCTCAGTTCTTTCATCTATAAACATAAGGATAATAATAACAACCTCATGAGATTTCAGTGAAGATTAAAGACCCTAATTCATAGAACGGGCTTAGAACAGAGTCAGACCGAGGAATCATAGTCGATACTATATTATTTTGCTATTGTTATTGGTGACAACTGACAGGTATGTTTCTACTCTCATGTAGCTTATGTATCACTGCTTGAGGCAGATCAATAAATATATTAATAAAATTAATCAGGTAATAATGTATTCTGTGATTAATATAGAAAAGGGTACTGTGATAAAACGTGACTGAAAGACTACTTTAGATTGGATGGTCAGAGAAGGCCTCTCAAAGGATGTGACGATTGAAGGTAAAACCAGAAAAAAGCCAGCCTTAAGAAGTCATGGAGAAAGAGCATTCCATAGACAGAGAAAACTACCCAAAAGCTTTAAAGCAAGAAGGAGCTTGTCTTGTTCCACAGCAGAAAGAATGAACTCTTTCCAGTGTGGTTTGGCTGGAGTGTAGTCAGCAGGGAAGACAGGGATAGGAAATGATGCCAGAGATGTAGGCGCTGGCTACAAAATAGAGATACGTAGAACCCGAGAGAGAATTTACGCGTATTTCAAGTATAAGGAGTTACCTTTGTTGGGTCTTGCAAATTTACATGATCTCATTTATATTTTTAAATGATCATTCTGGCTGCTATGTAGATTGGAATTAGGAAGATAAATTTGGAGGCTCTTGCAGTAATCCAACCAAAACAAAACAAACAAAAAGAGGAGGTAGCTTATATTAGGATGGGAGTGGTGGAGACAAAAAGTAGATGGAGTTGGGGAAAGTTTTGAAGATAAAAATCAACAGGATGTGCCGATGGATCAATGATATAGGTAATTGAGGTAAATATGCTTTCCAAAGGAAACAGATGTTCAGATGATGCTGCACCTCTTTAATGCAGCCATGCGTCACTTAATGACAAGGATGCATTCTGAGAAACGCAGTGTTGAATAGTTTTGTTGTTGTGTAAACATCATGGAGTATACTTACCCAAACCTAGATGGTATAACCTACTACACACCTAGGCTGGTATAGTGTGTCCTGCACTGCAAACCTGTACAGAATGTCACTGCCCTGAAGACGGCAGGCAATTGTAATACAAGGTGATTATTTGTATATTCAAACATATCCAATTATCAGACCATTGTCACAGAGGCAGTTCAATATTGACTCATACATCGTCATGTGGCACATGACTGTACTGTTTTAGATTTAGCTCTAATTTAAGGCACAAAGTGATTTATAAAAGTTAAAAGTTATAAAATGGACATAAAAAGGGATACAGCTACAAAAACTTTTCAGTAAGTATGGAGAAAACCTAAAAAATCAGGGTTAGTAGCACTCTTCCTTCACATAGTCTGCAGAAGGCTGCAAGCCTCCTGGGAAAATCCTTCTCTCTGCTTAGTGCCGCATCAGTATGATATGAAAAAAAAAAAAAAAGCAGGCAATATGGACTGACAGAGTGGAGGAGCTGGGCTCACGAACCCAAGCTAGTAAGTGGATCCTCATAGCCCATGTGCAGCTTGCAAGGGACCCAAAAGGTCATATGTGCCCTAGCAATGGACCCCAGTGAGCAAGACAGGCTGGTGAAACAATACAGACCTGACATCAGAAAAAATAACGACCACAGAACACGAATATCTCAACCCAATGCCAGCACACCTGAAAGCCCAGGTAGAATCAGTTCTATCTCAACCGACACCATGCAACAGGGACCAATAAGGAACAGAATGGTGTCAGATCCTGCCGAGTTACTTAAACCCACCTCATACACTACAATGTCATCTTGAGGAAATGCAGGGAAAGGAAAAGGATTTCAAAAAACCTCTCTCTAAAAGAGAATAAGTAATCAAAAGGATATGGATACCATTACTTGGCAAGCTTCAGTTTTCTTTCTTTCTAACAAGGTAAAAGCTTAGGAAGAAAATTAGCTCAGATGTAAAAAAATATAGAAGCTACATTTTCTTTACTCATCTATTTTATAATTATTTCATTGGTAATACTATCATAAATTCTGGTCACAGTATTAATATTGGACAAGGCTAAAATTAAAGCAAAAGTTAAACAAAACAAATAACAAGCTTTATTATATAGAATATAATCCATAACGAGATTATAACTTTCTTGGTACACAAAAGTTATATTAATTTCATAATGCATAGACTATAGGGAATGCAAGGGATAGTAGACTACAATGTAAGATTAGGAGACTCTAAATCATAATTTTAGTCCATGGAAAAATCAATTAGAGAAAAGGTAATTAAGAATGTTTGGTATCAATTCTACGATTGGTTAATATTAACATAATAGATATGTAGAAATTATTATCCTAAAAAAAATTCACCCACTTTACAAGAATTCCTTATACCTTTATAAAATTTTGACTATAAATCAAACCGAAACAAAACAACAACAAACTAAAAATGCATAGAACACTTTACCGACTATAACCTCATTGATAAACTATAGATGAAGAAGAGGAGAAGGCGGAGGAGTCAAGAAGGAACAGAAGGACACAAAGAAGAAAATCAACCACATAAATATTAAAAACATGCTTTTAATCGATACTTGGATCAAAGGAAATATCAAAACTAAAGTTTCAAAATATCTACAAAATAATAATGTAAATGCATTACAGATTCTAAAATATGGGCCAGGCTGAAAATCTACTTTGAATTAAACCCACAATCATAAACACATTATTAGATAAGAAAGAATAAAAATAAATTAACATTCAAGTCAATACATTAGAAAAAAGAACAACAAAATAAAATGAGAGACAATGGAAGGAAGGAAAAGGAGGAACAAATACTGTTAATTGGAAAAATAAAATCAGTTAATTATACTAAAATACAAAAAAGAGTATTAGTGATTAATACAAAAGCTGATTTATTGAAATAATTAATGAAATAAACCAGTAGCATGCTTAGTCCACACAGAAAAGAACATTAACAAAATTATAAAAAAAGAAATAGCCACAAATATGGAAGAATTTAAAACAATCATAAGAGACACTCAGATAAATATGTTTTTATCCATAATTTTTGGAGTTGGTCTAAAACACTCCATTTCTTTTTGGTGTTCATAATATCAGTGTCAAAAAATGTTACAGCAAAGCAAGTGAATTTTAACATTGTTAAATCATGAAAATCTTCAAGACTGTTTAACTAAAACATCTATAGATTTTGGGTTTCCACTGTTGTTGCTGGCAATTTCTTTTTTTTCCTGAGGGCCTCTCTCAGTGACTGGGCTAATTAATTCATGGCCAAAACAATCACTGGGGCTTCATTTCTTAAGTGATTTTATTCTAAATATAGAACCTTCCAATAGAGGCTAAATCTTAATGTCAGCAGGATATTAAAATATTAAATATATATACTCTTATGCCTCCAACCATCCCCAAAACTACCAGTTAAGTAAATGCCACCAATTTACTCTAATTAAAGCTAAAAAGTGTCATGTGTGCTTTAAATGTCAGTCAATTTTGAGGTAATTATACCTGAAGGCAAGAATCCATCAGGGTCTCTTTTTTAATAATTAATCTCAGATGGGAAGTGAGGAAGTCAAGGGATATTTGCAGATAATTAGTTCCATTCCTGTCTTTCCTGGCTGTTCACAGTGAAAGGATACGTGCATTTTTGGAAGGATACATAAGGATGTTTTTGTTTCTGTCATCTCCATTGCATTTTTTTTCAATGGGGTCAATTTCATCATGAATTTATGAGAAACTGAGATTTTTAATTTGAGGAAAGAATATGCAACCTACAATACAAGAATAAACCTTCACATGTGTAGAATGATTTTGAAGGGGATCAGGATATGCCATCCCAAAATATGCCAGTTTAGCCTAAGAATTATTTTTATCTGAAGGCAAATGGGAATCAATAGACAGGAGGAGAGTTCTCTGCTCTTCTCAGCTCTCCTCTTACGTGCCTAAAATCAGGGCCACGATTTCCCTTTATGAGGGTACACCATTACCGACACCACCACCCTTACCAGGAAAGGAAGCACAGCCCTTATCATTGAGATGGAGAATCAACGTCAGAATGAGTCTTCATAAACAGATCTTATTAAAATACCCCTTATCTTCCATTCATTCTCCCATCCATTTCCTAGTCACTTCCCACAATTTGTCATCCCTTGAATCCCAAAACCTCTTTCCTTTGTTAAAAGGTTGTATAAACTCCTAACTACTTCTTTGAGTTTCACTCATTTTTATGAATTCCCAGGCAGGTAAATATTAATAAAAATTGTGTGCCTTTCTCTTGTTAATCTGTCTTTTGTTAGTTTAATTCACAGGTCCCCAGTCTTGAACCTAAGATGATAGGGGGGAAATTTTTTTTCTCCCCTTTATAATTTGAGAACTTTATAGTTCTGAAAATGCTTTCACAGTTACTATCTCATTCCATTCTCATAACAGGTCTCCACATAAGCAGACCAGGTATCACTGTCTTTATTACAGATAAAGAAATTGAGGATTAGATATCAAAAAACTTGCTACAAGATTGTACCCCAACCAGAACTAAGCAAATTTACTGGGCATGCACAATTACTTCCCCCTCCCACACCTATAGCAGACATCACTAATTCATCAAGGTACTCTTTTCCCTGAGGACAAACATCTCCAGAACCTTCACAACACAGTTTTCCATGAAACCACTTCGCTATCTCTGAACTGTGACTTCCCAGTGACACCCAAGAATACTGGTTGTTTTCTACCTTTGTTTCATGGACAGCCTTCTCTGGCAACAGAGTATCTCTGAATCCCTTTCTTTGAGAATATTTTCCTACATTACCTTTTTCGAAATAATTTTCTAAAATTAAAAACAAAATGTTCCCTACATATAAACTTGGTGATACTTCAGAGTCTTCTCTCTCAGAGCCTGCAATGGACCCTTTACTCAGGGTCCGCATGAGACAAATGCATGGACTTTGTCTCTTTGAATCACCCTATTGCCTGGCTGACCATTCTTAGTATTAGCCAGAGTACACTCTTCACTTCTGGGGAAAGCTGAAGTGGTCTGGCAAACACTCTTCGTAGTGGGAATTCTCCCTTGAGGACGTGTTAATTTACACATGTCCCAGGGTTTGCCAGCAAAACAGTCTCAGTACCTACATCTCAGTTGCCACAGCGATTTCCTCAATACAGAAAAGCTTAGGGAATGAGAAAAAAAAAAAAGTGAATCAGACCTGGGAACTATTGACATGGTTTCTTACTACAGAACTGTTTTATCTTTAAATACACTACATCCGAAGGTCAAATAAAGTTCGTGTAACCTTTCTGATCATTCCTATTTTCTTGGTATTTTTTGACTGGCCATCAGAAAAGAACTTTTCTTCAGTAAATGTAAAGTCTGCCATTTGCATTACTGAAGTTTCTCTGCATCAAGATTATACATGCTAAACACAAAATTTGATAAAATAAGGCAGTCGATTATTTTTTAATTTAATATTTTTTATTTGAGCAGTATGTTCCAGAGAACACACACAGTTTGCTGCAGGGGGCTACAAAAGGTTTATATATTTGGTGTTACTGAGACAGAGGGAGAAAATGAGATCGTAAGAGGGAAAACAAACCACCCCATTTGCCTTCTTTTTAAAAGTGTCTTTCTGGAGCTTCATTCCCTTAGGACCCTGTCTCTAATAGCCATGATATCAACAAATTTGTGATAAGAAGCTAATGGCTGATAATACCCCTCTATCATATAAAATACATGTATTTTAATAGGCCCAAAGGCAAAGAAGTAGGTTTCCAAACACTAAAGAAAAAGGATAATATTGCACAATAGATGTTTCTAGCACCCCTAAATATCTGACTATGTGTGGGTCTCTCACTCCTAAAATTAGAGCCTCTCTAGAAGCTACAATGTTGAATAATCAAATTCAGGAACCACACTTCTATTTAGAAAGGACAACTGAGAAGTCAAAAGCAAAGCTAAAAATAAGCAGTTATAGTAAGATGACACGTACACCCATCTCCTAAATCATCTAAAACAATGTGAGTTGGATTTTGTCAGTGATTACCAGGGAAAACTAGACGTTAGTTTTGAAAGTAGAAACACAGCAAATGGATCTGATAAAATTAGTCTTACTTCATCTTAGGTAAGGTCAATACTATGATGCTACAGAAAGAAGTTATATCTATACTCTCATTTTCACCAACATTCGCTTATTCAAACACATGTAAACCATAAGAAAGAGCCATGGCTTAGCTTAGAATGTTGCTTAGAATGTCACTTAGAATGCTGATGTCGCTCAACATCTTGGGATTTCTAAAGCATTCTATAGGACCAACAAGATATTCCCAAAAGAGAGTTTAAATAGAGGAGTTTGATTTTAATTTCAGAAATTTGTCATAGAGCAGTGCAATAAAAAAAGGCATGAGATAATTAAAAAGAAACATATACCTGTGAACACTTTAAAATTTGGGTTACAAATGAAGAGTACACCAGAAGAATAAAAAGAGAATCTGTCTTGAGCTTCATACTATATGGTACTAGTTTTCTCTTTTGAAAAATGCTCTTTATTTGATAATTAAGTAGAGGCTGATTTGTGGGCCACAGGTGCCCAGGTTCACATCCTTCTCTTATTAACATTAACACTGATCCCAACTCCACCAAAAATCACAGGGGTCCAATAAATGTTTCTTATTGACGTTAATAATGATGTGAATGGGCCTGGCACAGTGGCTCATGCCTGTAATTCCAGCCCTTCAGGAGGCCGAGGTGGGCAGATCACAAGGTCAGGAGTTTGAGACCAGCCTGGTCAATATGGTGAAACCCCATCTCTACTGAAAATATGAAAATTAACCAGGCATGGTGACATGCGCCTGTAGTCCCAGCACTCAGGAGGCTGAGGCAAGAGAATCGCTTGAACCCGGGAGGCAGAGGTTGCAGTGAGCTGAGATCACACCACTGCACTCCAGTCTGGGTGACAAAGCAAGGCTATGTCTCAAAAATTAATAATAATGTGGATGTTCAACATAGACAGAGTTCCACAAACTAAGGCCCAACAGTCCAAATCTGATCCACTGCCTGTTCTAAAATAAAGTTTTATTGAACACAGCATGTCCTTTCATTTGCATGAAATGCTTTCATGCTATAAAAGCAGAGTTGAGTCGTTGGGATAAAACCACATGACTCACAAAACATAACAGATTTACTCTCTGTTCCATTACAGGAAAAGTTTGAAACTCCTCATCTAGAAGATCCCTTAGGAGTCATTAAGTGGTAATTGTCACAAAGTTTTCATGTGTAACAAATATTCCTCAGAATTTGTTATCATCTTATAAATCTACCAGCCTCATCATCAACCCTCCCCTGTGACTGAGGCCATGATTTCTTTCTTATTTGCCATTTCCTCATATCTGCAATTATTCACAAGATAACTGAGACATCTGCTACCATTGATTCTTCTTCCTTAGTAAACACAATAAAATGAATACTCAGAGAAAGTCATGGTAAAGACCCTAACAATGCATTCAGAAGTCAACAGCAGGGATTGTAAGCAATCTCTCATTGTCATTTTAGTTAGGGTATTTGACATAACCCATAAAGCATCCCTCAATGACATAACTGAAAGCTGTTACTTGGAAAGTTGAAGTAGTAAACTCAAAGAAGAAATATGATATACAGCACAGCTTATTATCAAAAAGTTCTGCCTTAACTAACATATCCCAATCAAATGAATGATAGTGAAATTGAAATAACATGAAACAGCCAAAAATCTACTGCTTATCATTTCAAAGTAAAATGCTAGACAATGTCAAGGATAATGTATATTATCTCACAAGAAATCTTATCCCTAAGGCATGATAATTTTCCATGTAATATTTTGGAATATTAAAAAATTAAAATATTAATTTGGGGGGCTAAAGGGAGATCTTCTTTCCTCTGTAGTTGTTGTCTCATTTGACATATGAATAGAATGACGCAACTTATCTTTCTTCCTTCTGAGGAGTTGAGAAATATCAGAATTTGAACTGGAAGGATCTTAGCTCAACCCTTTAAATTTTACTGGATGAAATTGAGGCCCAAGCCACATGCCTAACTGGAAGCAAAAACTGAAGTAAAACAAAGATCTTCTGACTTTTAGTCAAAAATTCTTTTCTACAGCATGAGTCCATTTATCTTCACCTGTTGGATATGTCAGTAGATAAATTACTTGGTGAAGAAACCCTAAGAGGAAGCTTTGTTGTATATACTTCCTTTGTGGTGATGTAAGTTAAATTCTGAGCCCCCAAGCAAAACTTTTAGAAAAGGCCCCATCACTCTTGATTAACTGCAGAAGAACTGAAGAGTAAACAGCTGTTCAATGAAAAGTTCGTTCTCCCACACAGGCTAACCTCACAAAGATGCAGGCACTGCTCTGCTCAGGCAGTAGTTACAACCATCTGCCTTTGGAAAAACTTGTAGTTCTTTGTTTTTTGGTTACTCCCACTGCCCCTCCTGTTCCCTAGAGTGCACAGTAAAAGACTAGATGCCTTCTGTATAATGACTGTGGTCAGCTATAAATATAAGGAAAATGAACACGCACCGTCTTGATGTCAAGCTAATTTTAGCTTAACAGTTTCATTTTAAGTATGCCCAACCAAGACTGGACACATCATGGTTCAGTCTAAGAAGTTTTAAAAATGGAAATTACAAAACCACAGCATGGAACCCAAACTGTTCAGATTGTAGTAGCAGTGATTGAAATGCTCTTGGTGACGTTGCCAGGAGGAGGCCCTTCAGCGCACAGTGGGGAGCTCCCAAACCACACGGATAAATAGATTTGGTCACCACGATGAGGTGAACAATAGACCCTATGTTGTGGCTTCGGCTCTGTTGTCATGAATGTAAATAGTTTCTCGTCATTGACATGTGGACAATGCTCTGTGTGTTACAGAACACATTCTGTGGGCAGGTGTGGAAAAGCTTTCTTACCAAGTTTTATAGACTGTCTCAATCTTTTACCTTAGCTTTTGGAGTCAGCAGAGTGTCTGACTACTGTTTCAATCCACAGAACAGCTACAGAATCTGTCTGAAGGTTCCAGCCTGTTATTTTTCTTCAAATCTGGGTTTCAATCTTGGTTAATGTTTGCCCAGAAATATGTAATTGTGGACTTCCTCTTCATAAACCCTTCCAGAGGGTAGGCTGCCAGTCTAGCATGCTATTATTATCTCTTTGCCTTGGGGCTAACGCAGGGTGTGCCCTCATAGTCACAGGGTAGATAACCTGCTCCCTGCCAGGAAGTTGGGATGGTTAGCAGCTGCCGCTAAGAAAAACCACATCTTGCATGTGTCCAGTATTGTTTGTGTTTCCTCTCCTTTGGATAAACAAATTTTAACTGGTTTATTAAAAGCTCACAGGTCGGGCACAGTGGCTCACACCTGTAATCCTAGCAATTTGGGAGGCCAAGGCAGGTGGATTGCCTGAACTCAGGAGTTCAAGATCAGCCTGGGCAACACAGTGGTACTCCGTCTCTACTAAAATACAAAAAAATGAGCTGGGTGTGGCAGTGTGCCCCTGTGAGCCCAGTTACTTGGGAGGCTGAGGCAGGAGAATTGCTTGAACCTGGTAGATGGAGGTTGTAGTGAGCCCAGATTGCGCCATTGCACTCCAGCCTGGGCAACAGAGTGAGACTCAATCTCAAATAAATAAATAAATAAAATAAAAACTCACGCTTGCCTTTTTCCTCTCTATTTTTTTCTGAGAACTCATTTGCTCTATTCACATTAATCGCTGTGACTTTGATGTGCCCGCTCTCTGTTCCTTACTTAACCTAACTTACACAGGAATTGTTTTCCATTCATTGAATGTCACTTCCTGGTGAGACTCTCTTACACCTCTGCCCCCCACCAACCTGCCCCCGGAACATGAACACACACATACAGACAATATTAGAGTTTATTGCAATTTTTTTTTTGAGACAGGCTCTTGCTTTGACACTCAGGCTGGAGTGCAGTGGCACAATCATAGTTCACCACAGCCTCAACCTCCTGGGCTCAAGTAATCCTCCCACCTTGGCCTCCAGGGTAGCTGGGATTACAGGCGTGTGCCACCGTACCCACATGCCCAGCTAATTTTTGCAGTTTTAGTAAAGATGGGGTTTTACCATGTTGCCCAGGCTGGTCTTGAACTCCTAGGCTTAAGCAATCCACCCACCTTGGCCTCCCAAAGTGCTGGGATTACAGGTACAAGCCCCTGTGCTTGGATTATTGCAACCTTCTTTAGGCTACCCTAGTACTTTATTACTTCTCTATTATAAAATATCATGGGCTGACTTATATTTACCTATGTCCCTTCACATTTACTTCTTCAGCTAGATTGACTTTCTTATTGATATCTGTATTCTCAGGGCTTACCAGTTAGTTTAGTCCTAAAATAAACTTAATTAGTAATGCTTTTTGTATTAAAGTATGATTAATGTATGTCAAATTCTCCCTTTTTCATGTACAGTACCATGAAATTTGATAAATGCATGCAGTCATGTAACCACCACCACCACAATCAAGATATAGACCAGTTCCATTGCCCCAAAACATACCCTCTTCCCATCGTAGCTATCCCCTTCCCCTCAGCCCCAATCCCTGGCATCCCTGTTTTCTGTTCCTACGGTCCTGCATGTTATATATGAAAGCATTCAGTCTGCAGTCTTCGGAGTACAGCTCCTGTCACTTAACAGAATGCAGTTGAGATCCATCCATGTTATTACTGTAGCAGTAGTTCATTCCTTTTTACTGTTAAGAAGTATTCCATTTATAAATCTGCCACCATAATTTTACCCTTTCCCAGTTGAGAGACATCTGAGTTGTTTCCAGTTTGAGGAGATAGTGAATAAAGCAGCTATAAATAATCACATTTGACTTTTTATGTGAATACATGTTTTTATTTCATTTGGATAAATAACTAGGAAGAGGATTACTGGGTCATGGTAAGTACAAGTTTAACTTTATAAAAACCTGCTTAACTGTTTGCCAGAGGCTATTTCCTTTCACATTGCCAGCAGCTATCTATGAATTCTAGTTTCTCGACATCCTCACCAACACGTGACATAATCAGTTTCTTTGTATTTTAGCCATTCTAATAGATGTAATTTTAATTTATATCTCCCTAGAAACAGATGATGTTGAGCACATTTGAGTGGGTCTATTTGTATCCATACATCTTTGGCAAAATGTCTACTCAAATATTTTATTCATTTTTGAGGGGGGTTGTTTGTTTTCTTGGAGTTTTCGAAGTTCTTTTAATAGTCCGGACATGCATCCTGCAATCAGAAATGTGAATTGCAAATATATCTCCCAATCTGCTTAATAAATATTTTTAAATAAAAAACTATAGAAAAAAAATAGTTCTTTTGAAAGGGATTTATAATATTTAAGTGTACAAATGTCATAGATTATTTCAGTGTAGCACATGGGGAGATTTGATTTAGGAGATATGCACATTCCTCAGATTGCTTTAAAAATTATCATTTAAAAACCATTTTTTAAAGAAAAACATAATAGAAGTATACATGCATTTTAATGGGAGAATCAGACATTAGTCTTTCAAAACATTCATATATACATATATATATATAAAGAATTATATTTTATATATATATATAAAGAATTATATTATATATTGCACTTTAGGTTCTGGGGTACATGTGAAGAACATGCAAGATTGTTGCATAGGTACACACATGGCAATGTGGTTTGCTGCCTCCATCCCCCTGTCACATATATCTGGCATTTCTCCCCATGTTATCCCTTCCCAATTCCCCACCTCCCACTGTCCCTCCGCTATCCCCCCCAACGGACCCCAGTGTGTGATGCTCCCCTCCCTGTGTCCATGAGTTCTCATTGTTCAACAGCTGCCTATGAGTGAGAACATGTGGTGTTTTTTTTTCTGTTCTTGTGTCAGTTTGCTGAGAATGATGGTTTCCAGATTCATCCAAGTCCCTACAAAGGACACAAACTCAACATTTTTTATGGCTGCATAGTATTCCATGGTGTATATGTGCCACATTTTCCTTGTCCAGTCTATCATCGATGGGCATTTGAGTTGGTTCCAGGTCTTTGCTATTGTAAATACTGCAGCAATGAACATACGTATGCATGTGTCTTTATAATAGAACAATTTATAATCCTTTGGATATACACTCAGTAATGGGATTGTTGGGTCAAATGGAATTTCTATTTCTAGGTCCTTGAGGAATCACCACACTGTCTTCCACAGTGGTTGAACTAATTTACCCTCCCACCAACAGTGTAAAAGTGTTCCTAATTCTCCACATCCTCTCCAGCATCTGTTGTCTCCAGATTTTTTAATGATCACCATTCTAACTGGCACATTCTCTTTTTTTGAGATAGATTTTCACTCTTGTTGCCCAGGCTGGAGTGCAATGGCACGGTCTCGGCTCACTGCAACCTCCACCTCCCAGGTTCAAGCGATTCTCCTGCCTCAGGCTCCCAAGTAGCTGGGACTACAGGTGTACATCATCACACCTGGCTAGTTTTCTGTATTTTTGGTAGAAACACAGTTTCACCATGTTAGCCAGGCTAGTCTCACACTCCTGATCTCAGGTGATCTGCCTGCCTCAGCCTCCCAAAGTGCTGTGATTACAGGCATGAGTCACCATGCTGGGCCCAAATATCCTTATGATAGATAGCAGTTATTTGAGTAGTATCGTGCCACTGCTTTCCAGCCTGGGCAACAGAGCAGACATCTCAAAAGAAAAAAAAGTATTCAAAAATGCCACCAAATATAATGTTAGTTACAACAGTGTATTGGCACAGTAAGGGTCAGGGCTAATGATATGAAGTCAACTTCTGAATATTACGTTTTCACTATTCTGGCTGTAAGTAATGCTCAGAGGAGGGATAAAATGAAAGACTAGCAAAGTCAGAGAAAATTTCACAGATGAAACGGGATATATAAACTTTAAGGTTCACTTAAGGGTGGGTAGATTTTGCTTAATAGAAGAGAGTGATAAGAAAAATATGAAAGAACCAAAAGAACAGTTGTGGAATTTGTCACTCTTTGGTCTCCTGGGTAATCTAATGTCCTCTTCCATTGTGGAAACCAACAGTACAAGATATTTGCATTCCAAGGCTCCCTGACAATTAGTCTAACACATGACATAGGCTCTGTTAATTGGAATCAGTTGCCCCAGACTTGAAATCAATGTCCAGTGCCATGTCAGGAAGAAACAAGGAGCATGCAGCATGCGTGTGAACCATGGAGAGCTGGATCTTCATCCCAGAGGAAGCCATGCCAGTGGCTCCAGAAGCAGGACCCATGTCATAGGGCCCATGGTGTGGTAAATACCACAGAAATATCTTCACTGCATCTGTTTCACAGTGTAATATGGGGCATTATTCCTGGATACACGACCTCCACGCCCCAAATCTTTCTGGAAATCCTATATTTTTAATGTTCATTTTCTGCTTAAATCAGCTAAAATTCATTTTTGACTAGTAATGGGTATTGCTATTTATACTAAGAACCTCTTTATCAAGCCTCATATCCCTGTATAATATATCAATTAGCACCCTATAGTCACTTTTCTTAGCAGGTAACATAGCATAAAAGTCAGGGCATGGCCCTAGAGTCTGATGACCCTAGGCTTAAACCCCAGCTCCACGTGAAAGCAAATCTACAGGGAAATCTGGGGCCCTCAGCTAACTGTCTGATCACACCATACACTTCATACTTTCCTCTCGCCCACTGCCAATAAATATGTGCTTGTTGAATGTGCATTCAAGAGTCCAAGTTCCTTTCCTTTCGTAAGTCTCATTAGAATCAATATGGAAGCACTTCGAGAGGCCAAGGTGGGCACATAGCTTGAGCCCAGGAGTTTGAGACCAGCCTCAGCAACATGGCAAAACTCCTTCTCTACAAAAAAAAAAAAAAAAAAATTTAGCTGGATTTCGCTCACCTGTAGTCCCAGCTACCTGGGAGGCTGAGGTGGAAGGATTGCTGGAGCCCAGGAGACAGAGGGCACAGTGAGCTGTGATCACACCACTGTACTCCAGCCTGGGTGACAGAACAAGATCCTGTCTTAAAAATAATAATAATAAAAATAATAAGTATGGATTTTCTGCCTCTGATTTACAGAATTATAAGATAACAGGGTAAAAATCAATGACCTTTTGTATGACCCACATTTCTAAGTTCATCAAAATATAGCCTAGGTTTAGCGCCCATTAGCACATCACATTTCTTCTAATGATATTTAATGTTTTGTTTGCTATTTAACTTTTCACCAATTGCTTCACAATAAACTTGTCTCCTGGAGGACAAAGACTGTCTTTATCTGTATCCTACCACTATACCCAACACAGAGCTGGGCATGTAGCAGCTCCTCAACACATATTTCTTGAATGAAACAAAGCCTATGGAAGTGCCTCAGTCACTATGAAATAAATTACACTCACATGCTGAAAAAAGCATCTATTCCTATATTTGTGCCACTTACGTTTCTGAGCCTAAATATGCAGCAGTAAAGGACTTGTTCAATGCATTGTGACAGCCACATAATGGGATGTTTCTCAGCCATGCATAATTACCTGTTTAGGTAGCCGCATAGAAAGAGGCAATGATACATTAAGTTTAAACAACAGAATATAATAATGTGTGCATATAGATGAGCACTGCTGGAGAACACAGTGAAATGAAAGCTTCTTACTTATTAAGGTAAAATGATTTGATACAATTTTTCTCATTATTGAAATTTTCTTTTCATGTCAAAAACATGCCAGTATCCCTAAGAAGAAGGACTTTGTATATAGATCCTTTAATTCTGTAACAATATTTGGTCCAATAAATAAAAATGAAAAGAAAAATGCCCTTCTAAATATTATTTCTATAAGGTAAGGAAAGCACAGAGCAGTAGATACTGTTGATGTTCAGCCGTATTCTCACCCTAATCCTTGCCAGACTTCTAATGGCCAGAACCTGTATTTCTTTGCCTACAGGCTTTCTCTGGCTGCCTGAGCCTACTTTTTTCACACGTGCAGCTGCCCAGAAATACCAGGAAATTAGTATGCCCAGAAGCAGCCCTTTACCTGTGACAGTATAGATACCTAAGTTCCCTCATTGTTTAGAGGAATAACCCTGAAATGTGGTTTAAATCATGACCCAGAGTCTTTTGGGATTAGGCTCCAGATGGCCGGAATGGAAACTGGCTCAACAATGCACCTGTTATTGCTCCCGTCCTTCTCTATTTCATATCTGCACTCCCCTATTGGTATCTTCTGAGGTCACCCTCAAATAAACCATACTTGAATCCTTGAGGTTGATTGTGTACAGGCCTTGGAGACAGGCTTAGGTTCTACTCCTGTCATTGCTGCTTACTAGTTGTGCAGCCTTGGATACATTTCTTAAAGTCTCAACCTCAGTTCCCTCATGTATGTAATGGGGATGATGTTATCTATATTGCAATGTTATCATGAGAATGAAATTACATGTGGCAATGTATTTAAGTTGCTAGCACATGGTGTGACAAATGGGAGTTCTCCTCTGGTTTTGAGTGGTAGTCACAATAATAAAAGCAGCAATAATAATAGTGAGCAGTGATGCTGAGATCAGTGTTCTTCCAACTTTAATGTGCATTGAAATCTCTTGGGATCTTGCTAAAATGCAGGTTCTGATTCAACATCTGGGATAGCACCTGAGATATTATTTTGCTAACAAACTCCCAAGTAATACCAGTGCTGCCAGTACTCAGACCATATGTACTCTGAATAGCAGGAATTTAGAGTATTATCTTCTGGAGAGTAAGAAGTAAAGAAGACAAATCACCTGTATAATCATTCACTCTAGAGATCATCTTTAAGTACTATATAACTACTGCTACTACTACACACACACACTTTTTCAAGTATTTTCAGATCCGTGGAGACATTTCTCTGTGTACCTAGACATCACTAAGGTACTACTTAACAATTAATGCATAAAGACTTCTGGCAGGTAGGAGTTCTCTGAAATTTTTTCTACTTCTGGTACCAAATTCTGTTCAACTTATCCATTTCTAGTTTGTATAACAAACTACCACCAAACTCTGTGCCATTTTATTATCTTACAATTTTGTAGATCTATAATTGGGGCAGGGCTCAGCTAGGTGATTCTTCTGTTTCATGTGGCATCAATGCAGGTTACTTATTGATATTCAACTAGTGACTGGACATGTCTAAAGATTCCACAAGAACTTCACTTCCATGTCTTGCACTTTAGCAGGGATGGCTGGAAGATTAAACTCAGCAGGAACTATTGACCAACACACTTACTGGAGGCCTCTCCAGGATGAGGTCACCTCTATGACAGTGCAAGTTTCCAGAGCAAGTATTGCAATGAACAAAGCACAAAGTCTTCAATAACCTTATCTTGGAAGTCACACAGCATCATTTCTGTCATACTGTACTTTTGAAAGTAGTCATAAGCTTTCCCAGATTCAAGGACAGAGGACAAGACACCCCCGTCCCCAAGCTCTTAATGAATCTGTAGCCATGTTTTAAAATTGCCACAGTCCTCCCTCTGGCCACAAATTGCTAACATTTCTCCCATATGAAACATAGACTCATTCTCTCCCAAGACCTGCCATTACGGCATCTAGCTCTGGCTCAGGCTCTGGATAGAAGTCCAAGATCTCATCATCCAAATTAGATCCTTATCAGATGTTTCCTACAAGCAACTGACTGACAAACCTTAAATCCTGTTTCTGTGAGTTCAGTTGAAAGTCAGGAATTAAGCTGTAAGTTAAACTTGGAACTATATGTTGAGCGAAAAGATGAGAGACACTAAAAAGAAGCAATTCAAGGAATGCTTTCAATTTACTTCAAATAACATATCAAATATTACAAACGATAAAACTCAAGGAGCTAAGGTCTCCCCCAGGCTTTGCCATAAATGAGGCACTTAGAAAAGCACAGTGATTCTCAGGCCACTAGGGGATCATTTAATGTTCCATTTTGGGCACATTCCTAAGCATCTTTCTTATTCCCAGGAACGCTGTTCAACTAACATTTATTCAGCATTGAAAGGTTCTGACCTGTTGTTGGAAATGCTACAGGGGTTCATTCAAATATGTTTAATCTAAACATGTCTACATTCTCTTCTTAACTCAATGCCAGCAACAATGAGCAAGTAATTTATGATGTAATTCTCATACTGTCATTAGAAGTAATAGAAAACAAAAAGGTTTGGTGGATGATTAACATAGTCTTGCAGAAAATGGTGAACAGGCCACATTAGTAAGCAAATTCATTTTGTTACTAATTAATGGGTCATCAAGTACAGCTGAGGAAGCAGGCTGTGGACAAGGCCGCTGTAAGCAGATATTCAGGATATGGTTTCTGTCACCAGTATGCTCTGGGAAAATTGCTTAACTTCTTTACGCCTCAGTTTCTACAAAATTAGGATTCTAGGAGCTACCTTAAAGAACTACCATAAGATTAAATTTAATGTTTTTTAAGTGGGAGATAAATATTAAAAACTGTGACATGCCGAATAGAGATAGAGTGGTATTAGGCTTTGCTGGCTTTAATACTCATCTTTCAATTAAATCTCAAACCCAGATCTGTGAATTTGTGGTGAAAACTCCTCACACCTACCTAACAAACATTTCTTGAACACATTTCTCTTCGAATCTTGGACTTAATGTAAGGCCTCTGTTATTTCTATTAATAGGTTTATTTACTAATAGGATCCTTTGGTGACATATGTCACCTTGTATTACAAGCATATAAAGTATAACATTGGAAAATTAAGACAATCTGCCATCATGTGCATCCTGTTGTTACTGCTACCCAGTTCAAACCTTATCACCTCTCCTCTAGATCACTGCAATGGCCTCCTCAGGAATTTCCTGAACATTCGTTTTATCAGATAAAAATGGATCCACACTGCCTAAAAAGTAAAAAGCAATTCCTTACTCTGGAACTCAAAGTCTTCCAAATAGGTCTCCAAAACACCTTTCCAATATTATTTCTCAGAGAACCCCTAGATATAACCCATACTCCAACTAAACTCATCATCTGGCTTTTCCTAGGACACGCTCCGCCTCACATCTCTTTGCCTGAGCTGTCCACTCCACTTGAAAACCTCTGCACCTATCTCCGTTAAATATGGCCAATATTCTATGGCAAATTTTAAACATTTTTTGCATGTAAAAATGAAGTCACATCAGGAACAATAATGCATCACACAGAAAGTCACCGGAACTAATTTGGTAGGCCAGGAAGGACCACAGCTTACAGATATCTATAAAGTAGGAAGACAATGTCAGTCTCCGTTACAGCAAAAGTTTGCATTGTTCCTGGCATAAGACTTTTGGAAAAGCTTCTGACCCTTGGGACTTTACTACACTGAAAAACTAGACAGTACCCAAAAATCTGTCAACTATGACAATAACTGGCTGTCTTTCATGTACAGTTCTCATCACATAAGCTCAACCTAAATGGTGCCAAAACAATCCATCATTTTGTTTTATTTGGTATTTTAATGCAAAACAGGTCTGCTGAAAATCTATCCAAAAGTTGTATTTTCCAGACCTTTGACAGAGACTTTTAATTGTTTTGTTTTGTTTTTATTTCTTTTGAAACCTTGGTAAAGCGATTGCAAGCACATAATATCTTGTATCTTTTATCTTCATAAGGGCTTAAAAAATTAAAATTTCTTGGCTTTATAAAATGTGGGCAAAGAATCCATAGGCAGGAACAAGTGAAGTTAGATTTTTAAGCCATCTATTACTCAAAGAGAAGTTGCCACATATTGCCCAAGACAGATTTATTTTCAAAACCTTTTATTGGCTCCAACCATTTAAAAGTATGCTAGCACTGAGTGGTCAACTCAATACATGAAGTACTACAAGCTCATAAAAGAAACCTTCAAACAGAGGCTACATGCACAAGGACCATCCTCTGGTTTACTAACCAAAATCCACAGAAGATGGTTGGAATTAGCCATCAACTGCTGAGCCACTCAACTGCTGAGGAGGCAAAGGAGCCCCAGCAAGAACTACT
This sequence comes from Plecturocebus donacophilus, assembly GCA_004027715.1. NCBI lineage: Eukaryota > Metazoa > Chordata > Mammalia > Primates > Pitheciidae > Plecturocebus > Plecturocebus donacophilus. The sequence continues at coordinate 45,001 of PVKP010005703.1, read as the reverse complement.
CTGATTTTTATGTCCATAAAACTTCCCAGCAATGACAATATAACAACCACGACCACTGCCCTCCTCAGAAAAATTAATTTTTTCTCTCTCTTTTTATTTTCCTCTCTCTTTTTTTTTCCTCTCTCTCCCTCTCATTGTAGCTGCTACAGGCAAAATATTTAAAGGTGCTAGTTTACAAGACAATTTTCCAAAAGCAACCCATTCTGCAATGTGATTTGGAAATAATTTGCCACCAAAATGAAGAGTTCTCTCTACATCATCAAGGAAAAGGCCACCTAAAACGAGACGATCTACCTAGTGCTTACTGTGTATCATACCTTACAAAGAAGATCAAACACAACAAGGCAAAGAAGTCAGCCAGTGCTGAGCACCTGGTGCCAGATATTCAGCCCAAGGCACTTTCACTTCTACCTTACTCAATATCCAGGAAACCTTCAGTTAGTTATTCATTTGTTTACAGATTAAGAAGCTGAGTGTCAGAGTAATTAAGCGATTCTCCCAGATCACACATATACAGATTGTAGTCAAATTAAGCCACAATTTGAACCCAGGACTCTCTACCCCAAAGCCCACACCTCTTCCAGTACACCCTGACTGCCTGAGACACCGCTCTTGCCTTCAGGGAATTTACTGCTTGCTACAACTGCATTTTTAGAGAATCATAACATATAAAATGTGTTGAAATGAAATCGTTTGGTGCTATAATGATGTAAGCAGATGAACCTTAAATATAAAAGAGAGAGAAAATGAGAAAAGAAAGAAATGTAATGGTGTTTTGCTGACACTGTCAATGAAAGGAACCCTCTTAAACCTCCCTCAGGGCTAATTAAAACAGATTGCCTGTTCGGAAAGTATTTCTTTTTAGTGGAGAAAAATGATTCCAGAAAACAGCACAGGTAAAAGAAAATAAACTTTTAAGACCATCTAATGAAACCTACTCAAATCATATTTACCATAGTTCTATTCTAAGTCAGTTCCTCAAGAAATGCCCTAGCCAGCTAACCCAAACATTTGATTCACAGAGTTAGGTTTTGCATAGTAAATTCATACACTGGCTTTTTAAAAAGTAACATCTAGTCTTTTAGAAATGATTTAAGATTCATATGCTCCTGCCCCATTATCTCTGGAGGAAATAATAAAACCAGATATCTGTATCTGCCCAGTGGTGATCACCACCAAAGCACAGAACTTTAAGCACCATCACCAGACAGAGGACCAGCCTCAACTTCCTTGCTGCCTTTGGCATTGTCAAGGTACCCTGTGGAATCTAATTCTTTCTGTTTGCAGGGCCACATTCATGCACAAAGGGACAGAAATCACCTTCTAACAAACATCCCAAGAAACTTGAGGAGTGGGTATGACTTAAAACACTCTCAGTGAAGAAGTAAATGCTTGGGTTGTGATCTAAATCAGGATACCCTAATATTCTCTCCAATAGAGTACATTTTCTCATCCCCTTATAATAATTTTACTTAATTGTATTCACGCTTAATTTCACACTCAAGAGAGCTTGGATCCATTAATGATAAGGACAGCTTCTAAACGTGTTTTAAATTGTAACGTATCTTCAAATGGTTAACTACTGCCTGGTTCAACTTCCAAATTTCATATGGCTAACTAACAGCCAATAGTTAACCATTTTTTAAATATGAAAATAGCAATTTCATATATATCAAGCTAATAAACAATCCCAAGGTTTTCTGGTATATTCAGATGTCTTTAAGCAAAGTCTTTCTCACTTTGGGGATTTCGATGTTTTCCTGAAAGAGGTCTACAGGTTCCTTCCAACCCTATGGCTATATATCCCATGTCAATCCTGTATCTGCCCTGGGAAGTTTTGTGTCGGAGAAACTATAAAGCAGAAAAATCCAGCCTTCATTCAGTGGATAATTCCAAATCCATAGGAAATAAAGAGGGGGAAAAAACAGGACCTTTTAACTTGTGAAGGCAATAAAAAAGTGTTCCTAGTATAAACAGTTTAAGACAGTATAATCCCCGACTCTTCTACCTCAGCAAAGGAGTTAGTTCCATCTCTGCCGAAGAAAATCTCCATCAAGACGTTACAGGTGATTTAGCTTCCAAACTAGTTTGGTCCTGTGTGATCTCCACCAGATTGTATTTATGGACTTCCATAAAGTGAAAGCATCAAAGACGCTTCACCCAGGTCCCGAGGCTGGGCTGGCATGGGGGCCAATGAAAGCAAATGCCTGATCCCTTAATTCACAGGGCTGCACAGTTCTCCAATGGGTGCATCCCTGCCTAGCTGGGAAGTGTAAATGGAGGGATTCGGTTTTATCCCCCAGGAGGCAGAGTACAAAGACACAGTATAAAAATAAAGTATACAGGATAATATGCTTACTCTTGGGCATAAAAATGTTTACAATACACTGCTCAGAGCAGGTCCTGCTCTTCCTCTTACCTGGTCTCTCCGGGCTGTCATCCAATGGTGCCAATTAACAAGGTAACCCGGGCTTTCTCTTGCAATAGCACAAAAACATAGTTCACTTCACAAAGACATGTATCTGAGAATGCACATATATGGATACATACACACTCAGAAGAACACGTGTGCACAAGCCTGTTTCTCTAGGCCACTCGGCATTATGTTGTACTTACTCTTCAAAGAAAAGGCAGTGGCAAAGAGGGTAAGAGATCTGGCTTTCCCCAAATGAAGAAATGAGCATTAAGTAGCCATTAACATCACAAAGAGATAGCACCACTTTTGGATTTTTCTTGCTAAAATAAATAATCTATCCTGAAGATCAGGTCTCTAAATCTAACTACCAGTTCATAGAAAATAGAGGAGGACAGAGAAACAGAAAGTTGAGTCCACAGCTACAGATGTAGGTAAATGGGTACATTTGATGTTAGCAGCACATGGAAGTTCTTTTTTAACTTTAGGCAAAGTAAATTCCCAGCGCTTGAGTCCATCTCCACCTGCCTGCCATGTGGTCACTCCCTCACTATCTCTAGAGGTACCTCACACTTGAACAGATTCAAAACCATCTTTTTCTTTCTCTCATTGTGTAAAAGTCTCCCTCTGTTTTGGGCTGGGTATGCTGTATTCAAGTTGGTTAGTCTGGCAAGGACAGCTCTCATAATTCCTTTCCCTCTAGGATTGTGTTAAGAGTAGCCACATCAGGCACAGTAGCTCACGTCTGTAATCCTGGCAGTTTAAGAGGCCAAGGTGGGAGGATCTCTAAAGTACAGAAGTTCAAAACCAGCCTGTACAACATAGTGAAACCACATCTCTACAAAAATGTTTTAGTCAGCCACAGTGTCATTTGCCTGTAGTCCCAAGCTACTTGGGAGGCTGAGGTGGGAGGACTGCTTGAACCCAGCAGCTCAGCACCGCAGTGAGCCATGCTTGTGCCACTGTACTCCAGCCCGGGTGACACAGCATGACTCTGTCTCGAAAAACAAGAGTTGCAAAAAAGGAACTCAGGCAAGATTTGAGACAGAAGTGAATATTTTTTCATGTTTGTTAGCCATTTGTGTGTCCTCTGTTCATGCCTTTTGCATACTTTTTCATGGAATTCTTTGGTTTTTGCTTGTCTCATTATTTAAGTTCATTGTAGATTCTGGATAGCAGACTTTTGTCAGATGCATATTCTGAGACATAATGACAGAAAGATGCAGAGGAATGTGGCAGGATCCCCGTGGTCCTCTCTCTCCTGAGACCTGCATTTAGTGCTTTCCAATTGTTAGCGCTGCTGACCAGCAGCTGTCCGCTACCAGTCACTGGGCACAGATTCTCATTAGCTCCCCTGAGGCAACAGCTTCCCAAAGACGCGGTATTGATTCCCTCTTCACAGTTCCACGTCAGCAGCTGGATGGGTTCATCTTCCCAGCTTTTCCTGCAAGCTCCAGCTTGCCTACCCAGGCCAATGCTTCAGTCATGCCTGAAATGAATGACTCCCACTCTGATCTTCCAACTCCCCTTTCTGGGCCTTCCCTTCCCCTGATCCTCCCACAGTGAAGTTTTAATTCCTATAATAAATATGTCAGCCCACACTCAGAGTGGCACTGCTTCCCTGCAGAACCTGGATGACAATCTCTATCACCTACTGGTGCTGGTTTTGCTTCCTACAGCCTCCCAAGATTGACCGTTCTAATCCTTCTGATGACAGTCTTTCAAGAACTGGAGGTTGATTTCTCATGGCAGAACTCATTCCTGCTGGCTCTCATACCTAGCCCTTCAGTGTTTCTGCTGGGTGTGGCTTCAGGCCCTCTCACATCTGGACACTCTCTCATAAGAGCACATGGGACATTTAATCAGTTTCATTTGTTTAAGTGGACTTCATTTGTACCAGCTTTTGAAATCATTTTTCCTAGTCCTTTATCCTATATATTCAGTATTTCTTTCAAACAGTCACATTTGACCCTAGGCCTTTAATATCTTCATCTAGCCCACTGATCCATGGAAAAGGCCAAAGACAAATTGCTGCTATTACAGATTTTTTTTCCCAAAAGTCTCTTTGGGGTATGATTGTCATGACCAAGTTTTCATGTGGCCCAGGTAAAATCCATATCTAACCTAAGAGACGCAGTCAAATTAGATAGCACAAAAGCTAAAAAAATAAATAAGGATATATCACTAGTGGCTTTAAACCTGGGAGAATGGTTACATTATTGAAAACAGGAATGGACAATAGGGCAGATGTTTTCACCTTGAATGCAAAATATACAAGATGACACATTAAACTTTGGATGCCTTGGTTAGAGGTGCCTGGAGAGATGCCTGAGCTGAGGATGACTATTTTGAAGGCATTTGCATATAAGTGATATTTGAATACACAAAGGTAGATTCATTCTTTAAAACATAATAAACAGATGAAGGCATTTTTATTAAAATATAATAAACATTTACAGAGATAAATATTTAAAAGGTGATAGATAAATAAACAGAGGAGCCAAGAATAATACAGTCTTCCCTCTGTATCTGTGGGAAATTGGTTCCAGGACCTCCACAGACACCAAAATCTGACCAAGTCCCTTATATAAAATAATGCAGTATTTGCACATTACCTATGCACATCCTCCCATATACTTTTTTTAATAATTGCAACTTTTATTTTATATTCAGGGGGTGCCTGTGCAGATTTATTACATGGGTATATTGGTACAGTTTGGGGTACAAATGATCCCAAATGGTAATGCTGAGGTTTGGGGTACAAATGATGCCATCACCCAGGAAGTGAACATAGTACCCAATGGTTTTTCAACACTTGCCTGTCTCCCTGCCTCCTCCCTCTAGTAGTCCCCAACATATATTGTTAGCTTCTTTGCGTTCATGTTCACCCAATGTTTAGCTTCTACTTATAAATAAGAATATGTAGTATTTGGTTTTCTATTCCTGCATTCATTTGTTTAGGGTAATGGCCTCCAGCTGCATGTTGCTGCAAAGGAAAATGATTTTGTTCTTGTTTATGATTGCATAGTATTCCATAGTGTATATGTACTGTATTTTCTTTATCCAGTCCACTGCTGATGGGCACCTAGGTTGATTCCATGTTTTTGCTATAGGGAACAGTGCTGCAATGAACATATGAATGCATGTGTCTTTTTTGTAAAACCATGTTTTTAAAATATATATATATCCAGTTATGGGATTGCTGGGTCAAATGGTAGTTCTATTTTAAGTTCCCTGAGAAATCTCCAAACTTCTTTTCACAGTGGCTGAACTAATTTACATTCCCACCCAACAGTGTATAAATGTCCCCTTTTCTCCACAGCCTCACCAGCATCTGTTATTTTTTGACTTTTTAATAATTGCCATTCTGACTTATGAGATGGTATCTCATTGTGGTTTTGATTTGCATTTCTCTGATAATTTATGATGTGGAATATTTTTTCATGTTTGTTAGCCATTTGTGTGTCCTCTGTTCATGCCTTTTACATACTTTTTCATGGAATTCTTTGGTTTTTGCTTGTCTCATTATTTAAGTTCATTGTAGATTCTGGATAGCAGACTTTTGTCAGATGCATAGTTTGCAACTGTTTTTCCCACTCTGTAGGTTATCTATTTATTCTATTAATAGTTTCTTTTGCTGTACAGAAGCTCTTTAGTTTAATTAGGTCCCACTTGTCAATTTTTGGTTTTGCTGCAATTGAGTTTGAGGACTTAGTCATAAACTCTTTCCCAAGGCCAGTGTCCAGAATTGTGTTTCCTAGGTTTTCTTCTGGGATTCTTATAGTTCGAGGCCTTACATTTAAATCTTTAAGCATCTTGAGTTAACTTTTGTGTATGGTGAAAAGCAGGGGTGCAGTTCCATTCTTCTGCAGTGGCTCGCCAGGTAACCCAGGACCATTTATTGAATAGGGAGTCCTTTGCCCGTTGCTTATATTTGTCAACTTTGTCGAAGAACAGATGGTTGTAGGGGTGTGGCTTTACTTCTGGGTTCTGTTCTGTCCCATTTTTCCATATAATTTAAATTATCTCTATATTATTGATAATGCCTAATACAATGTAAATGTTATGTAAATTGTTGTTAAGCATATTTTTTTTAATTTGTATTATGTTTTGCGTTTTTTATTAGGTCTTTTTTTTTTGGAAATATTTTTGATTTGCAGTTGGTTGAATCTGTGGATGCAAAACCAGAAGATATAAAAGGTCAGCTGTCCATTGGTACTATCTGTGTCATCTAAATGTATGAGCTTTTGAAAATTTAGCTACTCCTAGCACATTACCGTCTACACATGAGAAGTTAAGATCAGGGAACCACACCAATCTAAGTATTTAGGACTAAGAACCACCTGGATAGTTAAGAAACCACATAGCCTTGATTCTCCTGCTACTGTTGCCCTAAGCCTGGTATTATTGAACAAAGAAGATTCTTTTATCTTGTACATGCTATGATGAATACAGAATACAACCCAAATTGTAGAAGTCATTTTATCTAACTTTGCCCCTTTTCTGGAATTGAACTTTGATCCAACATAAAAGTCTTTAGGCTTTGATCAATATATAGAGAAATCTTTAAGTGAGACTTGAAAGAGCTCAAATGTCCATCACTTGGGGACTGGTTGAATAAACTACGCAACTTAAAGGGGATGATAGATATCTTCACATGCTGCTAAGCAATGAATGCTGAGATAAATTGTATAGTTAAAAAAATAAAATGAAGAAAAATAAGTACAGTAAATTAACATTTGTCTAAAAAAGTAGATGTGAACGAGATGCAATTATCTATACACATTTGCTCCTGTAAAATAAAATTGAAAGATAAACCATGAAGTTTTTTTAAAATTATCTATGGGAGAGGGGAGACAGAGATTGGAGGCCAACTTCTCTGAATATATTTTGTTTTATATAACTTTAAAACAAAAGTAAGACTATTATCAAAATGATGAAAGATAAGTGTTGGTGAGGACGTGAAGAGAAAGGAACCATTTTGTACTATTGTTGAGAATGTAAATAAATACAGCCATTATAGACAAACAGTATGGAAGCTCCTCAAAAAATTAACAATAGGACTACCATATGATCCAACAAGCCCCTACTGGGGCATATATCCAAACAACATAAAATCAGTGCATCAAAGAGATGTCTTCACTCCCATGTTCACTGCAGGATTATTCACAATAGCCAAGACCTGGAATCATCCTAAGTGTCCATCAGTGAATGAATGGCTAAAGAAAATATGGCATGTATACACAATGGAATACTATTCAGCCTTATAAAAAAAGAGAATTTTCTCATTTGCAACAACATAGATGAACCTGGAGGGCATTGTGATAAATAAAATAAACCAGGCACAGAAAGACAAATACCACATGACCTCACTTAGATGTGGAGTGTAGAAAATCAGATGTGGGGTGGAAAAAACAGAGAGTGAGGTCAAACGGTGGAGAAATTGGGGAGAGGTTGGTCAAAGGACACAAAATTTCACTTAGACAGAAGGAATAAGTTCAAGAGCTCTGTTGTGTATAATAGTGACTATAGCTAATAACAATATATTATATATTTGAAAATTACTAAAAGTAGATTTTAAGTGCTCTCACCACAAAAAATAAGCATGTGAAGTAATGCTTATGTAAAACAGCTTAGTCATTCCACGATGCATATATATATATGTGTACATATATATATATATACACATCATGTTGTACACCATAAATATATACAATTTTTACTTGTCAATTTTAAAAAATAATTAAGTTTTTAAAAACAAAATTAAATTTAAAATAACACACTACAACTCTAAAGCAAAATAAAACAAATAAATTTAACTATCTAAGAAACCGGCAGATTATCTGTTCAGAGGATAATTGTTTTCAAGTGGCTTTAAAAGACAATCATTTGTATATCCCTATTGATATACACTCTAAAGATGAAAAGAACTGCAAAATGAATTCAAACATTTTTTTACAATTGTATTTTAATAATATATATTATTCTAAAACTATTACTATTTAGACATAAATTTATACAGAAAGATTAAACAAGTAATTCTTAGTAAGAACTCCATCATTTATTTTCTCTTTAAAATGAAAGAAAAAGAAGGAAGAGAAGATGGAATGAAGGAAGTGAGAAAAGAATGGAGGCAAGCTCAAACAAAAACCAATTCAGTATCAATAAGCAGTTGTCATATCCAGGTTGCAGTTTCTAAAAAAAAAATACCAATTCCCATAAAGAAATTCCAGCTGCTTGGAAAATTTACTAATTTTTGGTTTAGGACCAGAAATGGTTTAAGGGCCAGAAATACACAAGATGAGCCTAGAAGTTCTGTCATAACAGAAAATTAGAGCGTTACTGAAGATAACTGAAAAATTTATAAGTCTAACTTGAAAAGGCTCCCACAGGCCTCTTGGAGACAATTTGAGCATTGATTTTTTTAAAAAAAAGATGCATCAAATAAATTCAAATAGTTTTAAACATTCATAACTTCATTATGACCTTTAAAAACTAAGTGATTGACTTGGCCAATGTTAAGAAACGAACTCACTGAAACTAGTTTTAGAAGGGGAAGTTGGAGGTCAATATAGATCTAGCATCTATCTGGCCTCCCCTATGCAAACTGTCCCTCAGGATAATCAAACAGCTAATATAATAGAAAGTATTCCAGAAAATAAATGAGAAAGAAATGATAAAATGGAATACCACTAATTTAGATAATAATCATCAAAGCTACTAATGTCACAAAATAGAGAACAACAGATATTATGTGCATTCTATGAAGAAAAGTGTGATTCTTTTTAAGTCTTTTTAGCAATATTTATAGAAATATTTATGAATAACATGACAGAATATCTACGTGTTGTCAGGAAACAATATAACGAAAAAGAAAACTACAGACCAATATCCTTGATGAACAGAGATACGAAAATCCTCAACAAAATACCTGCTAACTGAATCCAACATCATATCAAAAAGATAATACACCATGATTAAGTAGGTTTCTTACCACGGATGCAGGGATGGTTTAACACACACAAGTCAATAAATGTGATACATCACATAAACAGAATTTAAAACAAAAGTAATAGGATTGTGTCAATAGATGCAGAAAAGCATTTGACAAAATCAAGCACCGCTTTATGATTATAACCCTCAGCAAAATTGGCATAGAAGGGAGATACCTCAAGGTAATAAAAGTCATCTATGACAAACCCCCAGCCAACATTATACTGAAAGGGGAAAAGTTGAAAGCATTCCCCCTGAGAACTGGAACAAGACAAGGATACCCACTTTCACCACTTCTATTCAACATAGTCCCAGCCAGAGCAATTAGACAAGTGAAAGAAATAAAAGGCATCCAAGCCAGTAAAGAGAAAGTCAAACTGTTGCTGTTTGCCAATGATATGATTTCATACCTAGAATACCCAAAAGACTCACCCAAAAAGCTCCTAGATGAGATGAATGAATTCAGAAAAGTTTCAGGATACAAAATCAATGTACACAAATAAGTCGCACTGCTATACACCAACAATGAGCAAGTTGAGAAACAAATCAAGAACTCAATTCCTTTTACAACAGCTACAAAAAATGAAATAAAATACTTAGGAATATACCTAACCAATGAGGTAAAAGATCTCTACAAGGAGTCTTCGAAACACTGCTGAAAGAAATCATTGACAACACAAACAAATGGAAACACATCCCATACTCATGGATGGGTAGAATCAATATTGTGAAAATGACCACACTGCCAAAAGCAATCTACAAATTCAATGCAAATCCCATCAAAAAACCATTATCATTCTTCACAGAACTGGAAAAAAATATATTAAAATTCATATGGAACCCAAAAAAACCCAAGTAGCGAAAGCAATACTAAGCAAAAAGAACAAATCTAGGGCATCACTTTACCCAACTTCAAACTATACTACAAGTCTATAGTTACCAAAACAGCATAGTACTGGTATAAAAATAGGCACATAGACAAATGGAACAGAATAGAGAATCAAGAAATAAAGCCAAATACTTACAGTCAACTGATCTTTGACAAAGTAAACAAACACATAAAGTGGAGAAAGGACAGCTTATTGAACAAATGGTGCAGACATAACTGGCAAGCCACATGCAGAAGAATGAAACTGAATCCTCTCCTCTTGCCTTATACAAAAATCAACTCAAGATGGACCAAAAACTTGAATCTAAGACCTGAAAAATTCTAAATTCTAAAAAATTCTAGAAGACAACATTGGAAAATGTGTTCTACACATTGGCTTAGGCAAAGAGTTCATGATCAAGAACCCAAAAGCCAATACAATCATAACAAAAATAAATCATTGGGACCTAATTAAGCTGAAAAGCTTCTGCATAGCAAAATAAGTAATTAGCAGAGTAAACAGACAACCCACAGAATGAAAGAAAATATTTGTAAACTATGAATCTGACAAAAGACTAATATCCAGAATCTACAAGGAACTCAAACAAATCAGCAAGAAAAAAAAAAAAGCAAATAATCTCATCAAAAAGTGGGCAAAGGATAAGACCAGACAGTTCTCAAAAGAAGATATACAAATAGTCAACAAACATGTGAAAAAGTATTAAACATCACTAATTATCAGGGAAATCCAAATTAAAACCAGAATAAGTACTACCTTACCCCAGCAAGAATGGCCATAATTTAAACATCAAAAAATAATAGATGTTAGCGTGAATGCAATGAAATGGAAACACTTTTACACAGCTAGTGGGAATGTAAACTAGCATAACTACTATGGAAAACAGTATAGAGATTCCTTAGAGACCTAAAAGTCGAACTACTATTTGATCCATTAATTCCACTACTGGGTATCTGCCCAGAGGAAAAGAAGTCATTATATGAAACAGACACTCACACACTTATGTTTATAGCAGTCAAATTTGCAATTTCAAAAAATGCCCATCAATCAACCAGTGGATAAATAGAATGTGATATATAGATATATATAGATACACACACACACACACACACACACACACACACATATACATATATATGAATACTACTCAGCCGTAAAAAATGAATTAATGGCATTCACAGCAACCTGGATGGAATTGGAAACCATTATTTTAAGTGAAGTAACTCATGAATGGAAAACCAAATATCGTATGTTCTCACTTATAAATGAGAGCTTAGCTATGAGGACACAAAGGTATAAGAATGATATAATGGACTCTGGGGACTCGGGGGCAAGAGTGGGATGGGGTGAGGGATAAAAGACTACAAATTGGCTACAGTGCTCACAGCTCGGGTGACAGGTGCACCAAAATCTCAGAAATTGCCACTGAAGAACTTACTCATGTAACCAAAAACTATCTGTAGTCCAAAAACTATCGAAATAACAAAAAAAGGAGTGTGTGTGTGTGTGTGTGTGTGTGTTTAATAATCCAGGAAAGGGGCTAGCAACCAGGGAAGTAAGTAAAAATATAGATAAAATAAGACTGGCCATGAGTTAACAATTGCTGTCAGTGTAGGAGATGGGTAAATGGGAGGGTCCATCGCACTATTATCCTACCTTTATGTATGTGTGAAATTTTTATGACTAATAATAAATTTTTAATTGATTAGACTTTGAAGCCAAACCGCCTGGGTTTGAATCCCAATTCAACTAGTTAATAGCCATATAACCTTGAGCAAATTAAAGCAAGTTGTATAACCTCTCTGTAACTCGGTTTCCCTATCTGTAAAATAGGAATGATACAAAGTCATTACTTTGATGGGTTGTTATGAAGATTAAACGAGGTAATATATGTAAGGTACTTAAAACCATTCCTGACATATAGCAGACACTTAAATGCTAGGTATTATAGTGTTTAGGGTCCACAGAATTGGTTGAAACCCTGACTTAGAATTTCTGGGCATTCAAACCCATTAAGACCGGCTCATGAGAAATCGCTATTCCTTCTCAATGAGGAGCACCACATAAATCCAACAACTTCCATCTCCCATACACAACAGCTAAATAAGACTACAAAGATTAATCAGTCTTTCGATGCTCAACATTTTGACAGTCTCTGCTGCTCCCAAAGAAATAGAAGCTTCAGGTCAATGTCACATTCTTATCTGTACTCCCTATGGGATGGCTGGGTTTCTCTCTTACCAGTACCTTTAGGGGGCAGCCCACAAGTATCTCGCTGAGACCTCTAATGGTTGTGTAGGTTAGCAGAAAATACAATGGACAGGAGTCAAAAGCCCTCACTGGATTCTCATCCCATCCTTGTTCCTGAATTGCTGTATGACCTTGGATGATCACTTGGTCTTCCCAGAATTTAGATAACATAATGTTGACAACATTTTAACTCTTATCTTAAAATTCTCTTTAGAGACTATTACAAAATTCTTTGGAGCTCCTTTTGCTAATGGGTAACTCTTTAGCCTTTGAGGGCAAAATCATACTCATAGACAAGACTATTTGAATAAAGTGCACAATAAAGCTGTCTCTGGTTTAAAACCAGATGTAACTATTAATAAGGGAGACTGAATTTATTTTAGGAAGCATAGATTGACTTTTTAAAACATTCTAAAAGAAAGGCAGTGACAGAATTCTAAGATCAAATGTAAATAGCTTCTTTAGAACATGTCTGCAGAAAACTTTCGGGGGGTGATGTTTATTAATTTTTCTTTAAACCAAGTTCATTAGTTTTAAATCTCACCTTGAGCAGAATCATAGTCTCATTTACAAAACACTTGGATGTGTGGGTTTTGTCCTTTGTGCAGATGTAGTTATATAGGTTAAATTTACAAATCAAAAATCATCAAATTATTTGTATTTTAATTAAACAGCTTAAAGATACTCGTAGGTACAAGTAGGAGCTAGGTCAGTTGTGTTTCACCCTCTGTGAAATGGAACTAGTAATAGTGTCTCTGTGGCCAGGCACAGTGGCTCGCTCATACCTGTAGTCCCTATGCTTTGGGAGGCTAAGGTGGGAGGATCACTTGAGCTCAGGAGTTGGAGACCTGCCTGGGCAACATAGGGAAACCCAGCCTCTAAAAAAAAAATATGGAATAAGCCAGGCATGGTGGCATACACCTGTGGTCCCACCTACTCAGGAAGCTGAGGTGGAAAGATCATTTGGGCCCAGGAGGCTAAGGCTGCAGTGAGTCATGATCGTGCCACTGCACACCAACCTGGATGACAAAGTGAGACTATATCTCAAAAAAATCTAAATATAGATAGGTCATTAATGTGGGCTAATTTTTGTTATTTTTAAAAAATTAAAATTATCTGCCTCATAAGGCTTTTAAGGACTAAATGAGTTAATATTTATAAAGTATTTAGAAAAATTAGCTTACAATAAAAGTCATGTAAGTATTAACTACTATGAACCTTATTAATATTTCAGTTTCCAATTCTCAAAAATTTAAATATCTCATTTAGTTTCATTTTTCATTCATCCTGCTTATGGCAAATGTGGATTCATGTCACTAAGTGCACACATACTTTTGAGGATTTGAAATGCTCTTGAATTTTTTTCCATATTTAGGCACAGCATTCTTATCTACATTCTTATCTAGATAGATAAGCTTGTATGCCAATAAATTGGTTTCTACTAAAGGGCTCCAACCCATCCATTAATCATAGGATAACTATATACTTCCAGTTTTCAAGAAAATAGCTATAAATATCTATCCATCAGCAAGTATTCACTTCATGCCAGCTATATCCAAGGAACATGTTGGGAGCAGTGGAAACACAAGGAAGGAAAAGTCATGAGCCCCATCCTCAAGAAGTCTGCCAGTTGAAGAAAGGAGGAAAATTTGCATATGAAGATGGATGGCTGTTTAAGAGAGCACATGGTAAGTGCTAAGTGACCAGGCACAGCATCCAATCACAATGACATATTTAGTAGAACACAGACATGTAGGTAAAGAAATCCCTGAGGACTAGGGTAATTCAAACATCCTTTTAGAGGAGATGGACTTAAGCCAAGCATTAAGGGATGACTAAGATTCAAAAAAAAGGAGGGAGAAAGGCATGAACAAAGGGAAGAGAGATTTTTAGTGGACAATGGGAGGTCTACCCTGCAAAGCAGAGCTAGTTTAAAAAACACTGTGGGACAGCTCGCGTAGGTATTGAGACTCTTAAAGACCAACTAAAGAATTTCAGCTTTATAAGTGACATGGAATAGGAGTTTTTGAATAATGCTTTGACATGAGTAAAGTGGCATTTTATTTTATTTTATTTTGTTTATGTATTTATTTTGAGACAGAGTCTCACTCTGTCGCTCAGGCTGGAGTGCAGTGGCGCAATCTCGGCTGACTGCAACCTCCACCTCCCAGATTCAAGCGATTCTCCTGCCTCAGCCTCCTGAGTAGCTGGAATTACAGATGCCCCGCCACCATGCCCAGTGAATTTTTTTGCATTTTTAGTAGAGATGGAGTTTCACCATGTTGGCCAGGCTGGCCTCAAACTCATGAACTCAAGTGAGCCACCTACCTCAGCCTCCCAAAGTGCTGGGATTACAGGTGTGAGCCACCTCGCCCAGCCATAAAGTGGTATTTTTTCAATTTTTCTAGATTTGGGGCCCATACAGTCTCCTATGGCTGAATCATATGTGGATATAGGAATCTATCATTCCCTTCTCTCCAATTTTCAAGAATTTTGTGGTCCATTTGCCTATGTTTACAGCACTTTTGGTTCATATAATCCCTCAGATTTGAGTTCATCTTTCCAAGACAGAAGATTGAGGTAGCAGACATGAGATTTGCTGCAAACTAAATTCATCTTGTGCTCAGACCACGTGACCCAGGGCTCCTTATAAACAGGATTCTAATAACTCCTGAGGCCTGAAACCTCTCTAACGGAGACACCGCCAACTCTCTTCCTTTAATAAAGACTTACAGAAATAGAGAAGCATTGTATTTTTCTTTTTTGCTCAAAGTAAAAATATTTTATTGTATTTTTCTGATTATATAAATAATACCTGCTTAAAAACTCAAATAACCAAAGTGTAAAGAAGGCATCACTTGGAATTCCAACCTTCCTAAAACAAACTCTATTAATATTTTTGAGACCCTCTTTTAGACATCTTACTGGGTATGTATATCTACACACATATATTTTATTTTGTTTATTGTTTTCTACTGCCAATATAATTGCAGAAACATATGTTTTATAATTTTAGTTATGGTATTAGTAATGTGTTGGTAATATGAATATCATAGTACTTAGTAATTTTGTTGTTTTTTCCAACTTTTCCTTCTCCTTATTCCCTCTCTTCCCACACACAGATTCATATACCTAATATATATCTTCCATAATTTTATGTTCTTATAAACACAGAAATCGTATACATACATGTGAGATTATTTCATTATTATTGTTAGATTTACAAAAGCAACATTCATTACATGTGCTTTGCATTGTGTGTTGGCCACTAAGTTATACACCATGAAAATGACTCCGAGTGATACTTAAGTCATTCTCTTTACTATTTCATGAAGTAAGAACATATTTATTGAGTTACAATGTACCAGACACTGTTCCCAAATATGTTACATGTATCATTTCATTTAATTCTCACAAAACTTCATGAAATTGGTGTCATTATTGTCCTTATTTTATAGATGAGGAAACTAAGACACAGAGGCTAAACACCTTTCCCAGGACCATTCATTCTATGTTTAGGATGAACGTTGAAATGGATTAAAGCCCAGGCACCTGACACTAAAGCCATACAATTAGCCACTGTTCTACACTGTTTAGCCCAACAGTGGTGGAGCTCCCAATCAGCCCCTCACTAATGGGCATTCTCTTTGATTCTGGATTTTTGCCACCCTAATATTGCTGCAATAAACATCCTGTCATACATCCTGATCTATGGGTGTTTTTATTTCTTTCATTCAACTAATATTTTCTGAATGCCTCATCAGTGCCAGGGACTATTCTAGATGCTGGAGTTCCAGTGGTGAAGGAGACACATGAGGTCCTTGTTTTCACAGAGCTCACACTCTGGTGGGAGGACAATAAATGAATGAATCAAACAACAAATGAGTGAACAAATGGAGAATATGAAAAATAGGAGATAATGGTAAGTCATACAGAGCGGGTTAAAATAGGGTAATGCAATATAGACAGTCACTTGGTAATAGCCATAGACATTTTTATAGGATACAGACCTCCAAGTATGAGACTGATAGGTTGAAGGATATATGCATTTTTAGTTTTAATAATTATTGCTACTTTGCTTTCCAAAAGGCTTAATAATTCTCATTTCTACCAACAATAGCAATACAGATTTTATTAGTATTTACTTTTCTTTTTGGACCCAAAGTCTTACTCTGTCACCCAGGCTGAAATCCAGTGGTGTGATCTCAGCTCACTGCAACCTCTGTCTCTTAGGGTCAAGCAATTCTCTTGCCCCAGCCTCCCAAGTAGCTGGGACTACAGGCACACACCACCATGCCCTGTTAATTTTCTGTATTTTAGTAGAAACAGGGTTTCACCATGTTGGCCAGGCTGGTCTCAAACTCCTGAGCTCAGGCAATCCACCTGCCTTAGCCTCCCAAAGTGCTAGGATTACAAGCATGAGCCACTGCACCTGGCCAGAAATACAGATTTTTAAAATAAGTTTTTGTCTTCCTTCTGTGACACTAAGAGAACTTGAAAAGATTCTTCCTTCTCAATAACTATACTGACCTATTTCAAATTCAACATAAATGTATATCAGCTACAAGGTAAATCTCATTTTCTGTACATATATATATAGATATATACGCCTATGAAATCAAGAATGTGCATCTCACTGAACACTCAAAGAAATGTATGTGCTTGCTGCTGTTGATAAGTAGTAGGGGTAGAGAATGGTCTTGTCTCATGTTCTTAATACAGACAGTGGAAGAGTTAATATTTCTTAAAGATATTTGATCACATTTATTTTTTTAAAAAACAGCAAGGAAGCAAGTCTAATAAGTTGAAAGGGACTCCTATAAAGAAAAATCTTGATAAATATTAAAAAGCAACCCTTGAGGGGCTGAAATATTTTCAAGAGTAGCAATCAAAAGAATACCACAGAATCTATCATCCATAGCCTATGGAATTAGATTCTCCCATCACATCCCCTTTCCTTGTTTATAGACCTACCTAGTTATCACCAGTTCTCGAGGACTCATTATTTCAAGGACTCATAAATATGCAACAGGTATTTCATGAGAGAAAATGCAACTGAATAACTTCTAATCACTCTGAGAAAGAGACAGGAGAAGCGTCTGTCTGGCTCTCATCAGTCTCCCGACCCCTCCACCCATTCTAAGGAAAAGCAAGGAGGCAGCCTTCAGACCTGGCTTCTCTGCAGAATGCCCTGTCAAACCAGAAAGAGGGGATGACAGCATCCATATCTAAATCTAACCTCTCACTTTAAAGGTCTGCACGCTTATGTGTGCAGAAAGGCAGGGTTTTATTTTAACCTTGTTTCACAAGCAAAAGCAATGGAAAGAATTCCACGCCTAATCTTTGTTTTTTCTCCCTTGAAATTTGATCATCATATTCCTAACTTTAGTCATACTGCCTGGTTTCCTTTCCTTAATGGAGTGAAATTTATGTCTGTGATTAGAGAATTGGCTTGGGAAAACCATTTGCGTTTTAAAAGTCATATGTTTTAGGAATAATAGATATGGAAATCCTGGAAGAAACCCAGTGTGTTTTGGATGTTAATACAGACATCATAATGACTTGCTATTTCAATCCCCAGTTAGTAAGTAATGGGCGTATTAAATTTATTGAGGATGGGGAAGAGGATGAAACTTTGAATTGAAAATTTTCACAAAGAGCATAGTGATAAATTTAGTTATAGCCTAGATGTATATCTTTTTGACTAAAATATCTGAGGGTTATTTTGAAAATAAAGAATAAGGTGACAGTCATTAAAAAGTAGCTTTGCTGGAAGGGCATTTACTGTAAGTGTGATCCTTGAACTCTAGCATTCATAGTCACAGGAGAAACAGTAATCAGATGTTCCTTGCTTTATGCCATAGATATAGTCCTTAATTCAACCATAATGTTATCAGGGAAAGTCACTAAAAATGAAACAATGTGGTCAGTCCTTAACGGGACAAGGGACAAGGCAACAAAATGACCCTCTCCAAATCACAAACAGGCTAAATACGCCCTGGTTGGAGGTTGCAGGGAAGGAACAAGAGTTCCATCCTCATAGTTGCACAAACCTGGGTGTAAATCCCTCTACGTTCTTGCTCTTTGGTTTAGAGCAAGTTACCTAATATTTCGGAGCTTCATCAGCAAAATGGGGTGTTATCAGTACTTCACTTCGAGGGGGTTATGAAGGTGAAATGAGATCATGCATCTAAAACAGGGAAGGTGTTTATTTCATTTTGGTTCCTTCCTCCTTCCCACCCAGTTGTTAGGCTGGCTTTGAGATCACTGAATTGGAAGAAAAGAGCCCAACAGAAAAAGAAGAGTTAGGTATAGGGTAAAAATGAAGGGCTGCTTGGGAGTGGTCAGTACTCATTTGGCAGAACAAAGAACCAAAGAGATGCCACTCATACCTGAAGAATAACCTGTAGCCAGCCCTCCTCTCCAGGGAGAAAATGTTTTTCAATATGATTGCCTCCTAATACTTTGCGTTTCTGAGTTTTTCTAATCAAGACATACCCAGTCATTTGTGTACCCACTGCAAGTAGCTTTGCCCTATTGTAATATATTGTTTATGTCACTCACTTCAGTACTGTTGATTTAAATGTTAAAGGTCTGTGATAGTCCTTATCCAAAAAAAGGTCAAAATAATTTATTAATTTTTTAACAACATGATAGTTTCCAAGATATGATCCATGATATCCTAAGCATAACAAAAAAGAAAAACTGAATGTGTGACCCCAAGCAGTTAATGTAACATAAAAATGTTCAAATTCTCAAATATCACTATCACATAACATCCTCTTCCTTATAGGAAAGTATATTTGAAAACTCTAGATGTAGGTTACCCTGCAGGCTTTTTTTTAGAGACAGAGTCTCACTCTGTCACCCAGGCTGGAGTGCAGCAACCGCACAATCATAGCTCCCTGAGACCTTGAACTCTAGGCTCAAGCAGTCCTCCCACCTCAGCCTCCCAAGTAGCTGAGACTATAGGCACTTGCCACCATGCCTAGCTACATTTTACTTTTTGCAGAGATGAGGGTCTCACAATGTTGCCCAAGCTGGTCTCAACCTCCTGGGCTCAAGTAATCCTCCCACTTTGGCCTCACAAAGCACTGGAATTAAAGGTGTCAGCCACTGTGTCCAGCCTTAGGCCTGTTAATAAGTTAATGACATTTAAAATACAGAATTTAAAAGTGTATGAAAGTATTTTCTCATTAAGAACTTTCATAAGTTAGGCCTTTATTTGTCATTTCCATCAAAGTCTCAAGTATCTTTGTTTGAGATCCCTTTTCACAAAGGAACCAAATGTTGATCACTACACAAGAGTTATTGGCTGCATCTATCAGGATGTGTGAAGAACAACAGAGTCACTCTGAGGTGTCACCACTGGGGTAGTTTATTCACTGCACAAGGACTTGCTCCCACATACAAGATGAAATTTCAGAGTTTGGGGCACTATGGATATTGCAAATTATAATATGATGGACCTTTAAGATGCCTCATGAACAGATGAAACTGCCAATGTTATCTCCATAAATGTCAAAGGCCTAACATTATAGATCTAGGGTGCGGGATACAGTTAATCATACCCCTAATCATACAGGAACTGGCAGGAAGTAATACATGCTTTAAACCAATTTTAAGGCCACGATCTTTTGTAGATAGATATCTGTATTAATTGTCTTAAGAATCTAAATTGCCGAATTTCATTACACCGTGGTGTGGACCATCATTGGGCAAGGAAAATTTTTTAATTCATCTTTCTTTGCTCTCCTTTTCCCTGAAACCTACCTACAGAGTCAGCTAGGTGCTTGGTTTTATAGACTATTTGTCACAGGCTTTTATTTATTTATTTATTTATTTTTATAGCTAAAGACTACTGAAATATTTAAGACTTTTTTCAATAGGGTCTCACTATGTTGCCTAAGTTGGCATGCAGTAGCTATTCACAGGAAGGATCACAGCAGCCTCGAACTCCTAGCCTCCAGTGATTCTCCTGCCTCAGCCTCCCAAGTAGCTGGGACCACAGGCTCACTCTGCATTAGCTGAGACCCGTTTTTTAACCTCACATTGTAAAATGCAAATAGTCAATTCATTCATGTAATTTTTTAAAAACCAATTAAGTACGTAAACCATTATTCATGTGCTACAAGGCCATATAACAAAAAAAGTCTCCTTTTTTAAAACCTTTAACCAGTTCCTTTGGCATCATATAGATACATACATAGTGGTTTCAAATGGCATCAATCTTCAAATAAAAATATTTAAATAAGATTTCACACTAACATGGCTTTATCCTAACATTTCTTAAACAGATACAGAAAAATTCCATTCTAATAAATTATCTGCTCCCAGTCCCGCCAACATCCACTCCATCACTACCACCAGGCCCAAATTGCTTTATTGCAGTAGAATTATGTTATAATATTAAATTGCTATAATTCAGTTTCCAGGCTAGAGGAAAAGCAGCACATATAGTCAGTCTTTCAGAGGCACATTAGCAAATGAAAAGAAGTATACTGTAGGAGAACTAAGGAAATAGGACAAGGAACTTTGTGGGGAAAGAAGGAAGAGACTCCTACAGGCTATTTCCTCCTTTTACTCCACTCTATTTGTGTATTCCTGGAGTTTGCTTTGGTTTGGTTTGTGGGTATAGGGATGTTTGAGGTAGTGAGCGATTATAATAAAAGGTGATTGCAACTAGATGTCAGGGCTAAAGAATCTTGGAGAGCTCAGCTGTGGCTCTACTACCTCTCTGTTCTCTCCCCCATTCTTAATGTCTTTCATGCTCAGCTGAGTCCTTTCCAAGTAAAGAGTGACTGATACTGGCACCATCACAAACATTTTTGCAATACAATTTCTTGCTGTAGAAAATGAGTTGTAATCAAATCAATAAAGCACCATTCCTGTGAGCCTCTACCAGACATAGAAGCTGTATCATTCTACCCAACCCTTCTTTGAAGTGAGGTTCCACCGCTGCCTACCCCTTCATTTAATCAAGATTCATTTTGAATTATTATCATCGAGTCCTCTGGTAGACACAGGGCAGGGAGAAGGGGAGAGACGAAGAGGAAATGACAAGAACACGGGCCTTGCCGTCAGTGTTCTGGGAAGGCAGTGGTTGAGGGAATGAGGCATCGTAAGAGAGGAATGTACGAATCTAACTTCTCCTTGTAGCTCTTTTTCCCCTTTAATCAAGCCCACATGTTTAACACCAGGAACTAAATGTGGTGAGGAGGGAAGGATTATAAAAATGTTCACTTTCATCCTACAGATATGAGAAAACAAGAACATATTGCCATTACTCGACAACTTTATAGCTCCAAATAATGCTAGTGTGCAGTAAATCAATGCAGCCTTTCGCTGGCTCATGGAATGCATACCTCACGTTTGCTCTGAGAGGCAGCCTGTGTGATTCCATCTAGTGCCAGGCTGCCAATGGCCCGGACGGGATTGAGGAGAAAGGGCTGAGGTCGACAGGAGGAAGGGGAGGTCCAATCTGCTCTCAGAGCCAACAAGAGTTTCCAACCCCCAGTCCCTCAACCACCTTCCTTCTCTCCTTAAAGAATGACAGAAATCAGGAAATATTACTTCGGCTTGCAGACTTCTGTCCTGGCCTATCAAACCCACAGAGAAGTCTCAGCAAATTACTGGAAACTGCACTTTGAACTCAGTCCCTGGCAAGGAGCCCAGTCAAACAGAAATGTAAAAGTTCCTTTCCTCCGCGGGGCCCCTGCACCAGGGTGTCCCTGTAGACACTCTAGAGCTGATTGCAACAGGTTGGAATGAGGCCCCGCGCCAGGAAAACAAGCCCTGACCGGTATGATTTCCTACTGCATGTGTTGTTTCTTAAAAAGGTTTTTTTTGGCTTGTTCTCCCTCATTTTGCTGGACTAGCTTACAGGCTCGGGTCCCATCGAGGGAAAGACTGGCAGCATTCTCACAAAATCCTTAATCCTTGTTTAGTTCGACAACTGCTCCATCAGCCCCACCAGTAAGTGTAGTCATGGTGGGGAGTCGCTGGGGGTAGGGACTGGTCAGGCCAGTTGCTATGCAAATTCTTAGAACTCCCAGGGAATCGAGAAGTAATTAGCTTGTAAACCCTGCAGATATTTCTACCTCTGACAAGGGAGACAATGTTTCTCTGCCCACCAGGCTTCACTACATGGTCCTAAAATAAACCAACAACAGGGACTGTGGCCGAATGAACAGCCCAGCAGCGCCCGGTCCCATAGCTACTTCTCCTTCATGAGGGAAACAAAACATTGGCCTCTTTCTAACTCTGTTATATTTCTCTCTAAGAAAACTCAATCTGGCCAAGCAAATAAACTGACTCATTATAAAACTAAGAGGTCAACAAGAGGCAGCTAAAACTGAAGGTTAGGCAGCTGGAGAAACAAGCCTCTCCTCCAGCTCCAAGGGGGAGCTCCTTTGGAGGAAGCAACCAGTGCCCTGGGGACCCGTCATCAACCTGGGAAGAGGAGAGGGTGAGAGGAGAAAGAGGAGCTCCAGCACACTCAAAGCCCATTTTCTGTTGGATCAAACATTCCTTTCTCAAAAACTAAAACTGATTCAAATCACAGCCAGATCTGGCCAGCAGTGACCTAACTGTCTTAATGTGCAATGATTTTAACGGCTTTCTCATAACGGGTTATTTTTCCACATTTGTATTGTTGCATATGCAAAGTGCAAACAGGGTGGTGATCTAGTCTTCCAATAATTTTATAAAGAAATTTCCCAAATGTGTGTTTGAAAGCCCCGCATTCTCCCTAAAGGTTTCCCATGGATTGGTAGAACTGCTTGTTCCACCTCTCAGCCCACGGCTTCCCCCTTCCCTGCCTCCCTGACCTCCAACTGACCCAGTTCTGTAATAATCAACAGTCAAGGAACACCACACATTAAAAAAAAATACTACTGGGCAAAGTAGCAGTTAGGGCACTCCTGGTTAGCCCTGTCATTTTTGAGGGAGGTTCCCACAAGTTTTGTATTCTGATTGTTAAGGCGGAACTCCAGCATGGAATTTATCAACTCTTTCCCCTTCTCCTGCCTTCCAGTGGTTCTAGTAGAAGTAATGTAAGAAAGAACAACAAATCCAGGTTTCATATCAAGTCTACAAAGATAGTATATTCAGGGTGACTCATTCTCTCACCCAGCTATTTGATGTGCATTTATTATTCTAACAAAGCAAATATCACCATACATATATCCCTCTTAGGCTCTGTGTCCTCATTTACAAAATAACCTAGTAGAAAAATACCTACCTCCTGGGGATGTTGTTCCAATAGATGACAAGTGTGAGTGGTCACACCCAGCATGCAGGAGATTCCCTGGGAATAACTGCGAATAGAAGGCTGGATGCTAGGTAAGAGGTTGGAGCTGGAGGGGGGCCTCTGGGTAGCAGGAGAACAAGCCTGCTGGAGAGTACGAACTCCCTAAGAGAAAGGGCAAAGGGTGTAGAGCACAATCAGGAACTAAGCTGGATGAATATCAGGAATTGGAGCAGTGTGAGCCAGGCACAGTGGCTCTGCCTGTAATCCCAACTACTCAAGAGGCTGAGGCGGGACCATCACTTAAGGCCAGGAGTTTGAGACCAGCCTAAGCAACATAGTGAGACTCAGCCTCTAAAAGAAAAAAAGAAGCTGGGTGTGGTGGCTCACTCCGGTAGTCCCAGCACTTTGGGGGGCCAAGGCAGGTAGATTGCCTGAGGTCAGAAGTTCGAGAACAGTCTAGACAATATGGTGAAACCCCGTCTCTACTAAAAATAGAAAAAATTAGCCAGGGGTAGCAGGCACCTATAATCTCAGCTACTCAGGAGACTGAGACAGGAGAATCACTTAAACCTGGTGATTTGCACTCCAGTCTGGGTGACAGAGCAAGACTCCATCTCAAAGAAAGAAAGAAAAATTAGAGCAGTGGCATCTTGAACTCTGGTGAGTGAGAGAATCCCCAGGAGGGCTTGAACAACAAGCAGACCCCTCTGTGGCTCCCACGCCTTCCCCAGAGGTTCAGATCCAGTCAGCCTGGCCAGACCCCAGGTGGTTCTGATGTGGGACATCCACAAACCCCACTGAGAAACACCAAATGAGAGTGTGTGGGGAAGAGGAAGAGAGTCAGGGTGAAGTGGAGGGGGATGGAAGGCAGCAAGAGACACTCCAGGAAATGGGCGAGCCCAGTGTGCAGTAGCAGCCCAGGATCAAAGGAGGAGAGCACTTGTTAAGGGGCTGGGGGTGGGTTAGAACCAGCAGCCATGAGGAGGTCAAGAATACAGGACTCAAGGCATTGACTCTCTCTGAGTCCAGTGGAGAGGTGGAAAGAGAAGATCATTTTGGTTTATGTTGTTAAATGCTAAAATTCTATTTAAAAAATACAATACCCAAGCAAGCATTTTAAAACGTGAATTATGCTTGACAGGATGTTCAAGTGAAAGTACTCTGAAATTCAGATGAATCCTCAGGCTCCTTTCAGGAAAGAAGCTTCATTCAAGAAATATAGGTGGTTGGCTGCCGAAGCCACACAACCAAACCATCATGATCTACATGGATCCAAAACCACACTATGTACACAACTAACAACACGTTATTCATTTGTAATCATCTGCTTCTTCAGTTTCTTACCTACATTATGGACCTAAAGTATGAACCTCTGGTCTAAGACACAGAAGCACAGAAAGCTAGAAGATCTCAGGTTGCAAAGAAGTTTCTCCATTTCCATTCAGAAATGCAAGAAGCCACTGAACTTCAGTTGTGTCCAATCCTAGGACCATGTGGGTGATGACTAGCCACAAGCGAGGGGAAAATTCAGAATGTCTCCAAACCAAACTTTCCAATTCCCATTTCTACTCCTGGGGAACCATAGCCACCCTTCTGTTGACAATAGGGGAAAATGGCATTTATAAGGCAATTTTTAAAAAATTAATTGCCTTATAGAGAAGGCAATACTAAGATTCACAAAAGAAAAAGGGATGAAAATTTGGAGAAAAAATGTCTGGGAGATGCAGCATGTGACTAACAGCATTTTCAGAGAGAAAAGAGAATACATCGTGGAAGAAATTATCAAAGAAATAATGTGATAAAACTCCCCATCAGGCTGGGCGTGGTGGATCACACCTGTAATCCCAGAACTTTGGGAGGCTGAGGCAGGCAGACCACTGAGGTCATGAGTTCGAGACCAGCCTGGCCAACATGGTGAAACTCTGTCTCTACAAAAAATACAAAAATTAGCTGGGTGTGGTGGCACACACCTGTAATCCCAGCTACTTGGGAGGCTGAGGCAGAAGAATTGCTGGAACTTGGGAGGTGGAGGTTGCAGTGAGCTGAGATTGCACTATTGCACTCTAGCCTGGGCAACAGAGCAAGACTCTGTCTCAAAAAAACAAAAAAATCCCCATACCTAAGAGATATGAGTGAGGGCCCATTAGAAGAAAAGTATACTGAATAATAAAAGATTTATGGCAAAGCACTTCCGTGATAAATTGAGATGGTCCTGAAGCTTCTGAAAGAAAAAAAAAGGCCACAGATAAAAGATAAGTAGTCGGAATTGCTCTCCTACCCCTCAGCAGCAATACTTGGAGCCATCAGGCAAGTGAACAGCAGACAAGCAAACTTTGAATGCCTTCAAAACTCTGAAGGAAAGGCTCTCCAACCTAGATTGGATCTATAGTGTTAGTATCTAGGATCTAGGATAGTGTTAGTATCTAGGCATACTAGAAACTAACCCTATACATTACACACAGACTAGGTGGAAACTACTTTCTCTTCTCTTGCTAAGCATGTCTTATGTTTTTTTGTTGTTGTTGCTGTTGTTTTTTAAGACAGAGTCTCACTCTGTCACCAGGCTGGAGTGCAGTGGTGTGATCTCTGCTCACTGCAACCTCCGCCTCCCGGGTTCATGCGATTTTCCTGCCCTAACTTCCCAAGTAGGTGGGATGCGCCACCACACCCAGCTAATTTTTGTATTTTTAGTAGAGACAGGGTTTCACCATGTTGGCCAGGATGGTCTCGATTTCTTGACCTCTTGATCTGCCCACCTCAGCCTCCCAAAGTGCTGGGATTACAGGAGCCACTGTACCCAGCCACGCATGTCTTTCTTGGGGCCTTTCCGTGGGATTATCTGACCCAGATCATCTAACTTAAGGAGCTGCTTTTACCTAGGCAACATACACTAGAAGCTTTCTCCATAACCCCCCATGTTCATGGACTTAAAGTCTGCTGCCTGAGCTCAAGAGCCCTTGCCTTAATTCTTAGTCTCTTGACCACCATTACTATTAACCTTTCTATGTGTCCCCAAGCCCCATCCAATTTGGCCCTCACTTCCATATTTTCATTATAAGCTTTTCTCTTGGGCTCAGGGGTGCCGAATATGACTCTCAGCCTACATCCCTCTTGAATTTATGGGGCAGCCCTCAGTCTGTTGCACTCAAACAATGGGTCCAAGACAAGAAAGATCAAGTGGAGCCAGGTTGAGGCTCAGAGCAAAAGGGAAATAAAGGAATCTGCT
Organism: Plecturocebus donacophilus; assembly: GCA_004027715.1. NCBI lineage: Eukaryota > Metazoa > Chordata > Mammalia > Primates > Pitheciidae > Plecturocebus > Plecturocebus donacophilus. The sequence goes on along the minus strand of PVKP010005703.1, from coordinate 17,981 downwards.
GCTAATAAATGCCTCTGGACTGTAATTGAAGAGCTTTCTGCTTTTTTCATATTTGAGCTCATTGGGGTGGAAGAACACATAGGGATTTTGGGCAGAAGTTATTGTAGGAAACAGGCATTTTCCACTGGGTGTAGTGGCTCACGCCTGTAATCCCAGCACTTTGGGAGGCCAAGGCAGGCAGATCACGAGGTCAAGAGATGGAGACCGTCCTGGCCAACATGGGGAAACCCCGTCTTTAATAAAATACAAAAAATTAGCCAGGCGTGGTGGTGGGTGCCTGTAGTTCCAGCTACTCAGGAGATTGAGGCAGGGGATTCACTTGAACCCGGAAGGCAGAGGTTGCAGTGAGCTGAGATCGCGCCTCTGTACTCCAGCCTGGTGACAGAGCAAGACTCAGTGAAGAAGAAAAGAAAGAAAGAAAGAAAGAATGAAAGAAAGAAAAAGAGAGAGAGAGAGGAAGGAAGGAAGGAAGGAAAGAAGGAGGGAAGGCGGGAAGGGGGGAAAAGAGAAAGGAAAGAAAGAAAGAAGAAAGAAAGAGAGGAAGGAAGGAGGGAGGGAAGGAGAGAAGGCGGGAAGGAGGGAAAAAGAGAAGGAAAGAGAAAGAAAGAAAGAAAGAAAGAAAGAAAAGAAAGAAAGGAGGGAGGGAGGGAGGAAAGAAGAAGGCATTTTTTTGCAACATCATCTTTGTCATAACTCTTAAGATCCTTAAGCTCAATGATGGGAAAGTGTCTCTGGAGTTCGGGTCCAGCAGAGAACAGAAAAGATAACCCTATTGCCATACTCCATGATGACTAACAGAGTCCCCTAAGTAACAACTTACAAAGCCCAAAAATGCATTGGAGACATACGATAAAAATAATTGGTGAACTTAATATTTACTTGGAAATGTACAATACAAACTTCCCCAAGCTCCAGTCCTGGTGCAAATAAACTGCAGTTTGTAGGACAAACTCATGTCCAAAACCTAATTCATTACCTTCTTTCCTAAAATTCCAAAGTCCTTCCTTTAGTCAATGGCATCACCAGTATCCCTTTCACATGGTTCCCAAGCTAGGTGTGATTTTTGTATCCTCCACTCCCTGACGCCAGCTGACAAAATCCCATCACACCTGGAGAATCCTGTCAGCCCTCCTCTGCATTGGCTCTCCCTTTGGTCACCTACACATCTTCCCTTGGTCACTCCAAGTCGGGCCCTCATTCCCCCCAGCTAGACAGCTGGTGGCAGTTTCCCATCTACTTCCACTGAATAAATGAATGCAGTGCAGAGTTCCAATCATTTCACACCTGCAGGGGAGACTCCAGAACAGAACTCTTACTTTCAACTGACCCACACTGCTGCTCATAATAAACTCTATATTGTGACTCAAGTTCTGATCAATGAAACATAAAAATAACAATTGCTGTGTGGTGGCTCATGCCTGTAATCCCAACACTTTGAGAAGCCAAGGTGGGCAGATCATGAGGTCAGGAGATTGAGACCATCCTGGCCAAGATGGTGAAACCCTGTCTCTACTGAAAATACACAAGTTAGCTGGGTGTGGTGCCACACACCTGTAATCCCAGCTACTCAGGAGGCTGAGGCAGGAGAATCACTTGAACCCAGAAGGCGGAGATTGCAGTGAGCCAGGATCACACCACTGCACTCCAGCCTGGCAACAGAGTGAGACTCCATCTCAAATAATAATAATAATAATAATAAGTTTTAGAAAGAGCTGTGAGGGACTACTGGGAAGGCTGACTCCACTGGAATGCATGCCCCTTTTACCATTCTCTCTTCCTCATTCTTCTATCCTGCAATGCAAGCGTGGTGGGTAGGGTCCAGCAGCCATCTGAGATCATAAGGTAACTGAAGATGAAAGGCTGTTCCACTAGAACAGAAAAGCAGAAAAATAGGAGAAGGCTGGATCCCGGCACAACTGCATGGAGCTGACCCACCTGCTCTGAACTGCCCAGCTCCATAGTCCTTTACATAAGAAAGTACTCATCTGTACTTCAGCCACGATTCTCAGGTCCCTATACTCACAGCTGCATGTAAAACATAACTGACAAAATTTTGCTCTCAAAAATCATTGGTAGCTCTCAAATTCCAATGAAACAATGTCCCAGTCCCAGCACCCATGGCAATCCCAAATCTGGGCTTAAAATTCATTTCCAATCTTGTCTTCCATTCCTTTCCTTCATGCAATCAATAACCTAGCCAAATGAAACAGCTGTGATTCCCAAGGTACATGGCTAATACCAACTGTGTTAATAGAATTGCAGATCTTTCACGCTGAAGAAGAACAGGACCTCGGCAAGCCTCTAGAGCAGGGGCTTTATGACAGTTTTTATCAGTGAACTGTAAACTAAAACCTTATACAAAACTCCAGATGTAAAAGATTTTTAAACAGCAGGCTGCTCTGATTTGAAACCCATGTGTCTGGTCCAAATCTTGTTTTATTTCCTTATAGGTGAGGAAACAGGCTTACATAGGTGGAGGTGGGTATTTTTGGTCCAAGGCTGGACCAAAAATGCAGGCCCAGAACTAGAACATAGGCTTCCCAATACCTACTCTGTCTTTTCCATTATTTTTAGTAATAAGTGATGCCAAAAGAGGTGCTCAATCCAAGTAAAACTAAGCAGCAAGTCTTCCAATGCCCGCCTTTCCAGTTAAGAGTAGAGGGACTCATAGTAAACAGGGATTTCCAGGCCTTCTCAATTCTGCCAACTAGAATAGAGATACATCATAAAGCATCTTGGGGTTAAGATGCATCAATCTGGAATTTCCCAAACACCAGAACATTTCCAATTCAGACCTATACCCAGCAGAACTGAGGCGATTAGCGCAGCATCCAGAGAAGTGAGATTATATACCAGGTCGGAGGATGCATCTCCTCATGATACTCATAACATCCTATTGGCAGGTGTTCACACTATTAAAAAATATCAAAATGTTGGCTTGTCCAGATAAACCAGGCAAGTTTGATTCTTTAGTCTTCAAGAGAGAGTTCAACGTCCATACGTGGCAAGTTGAGCTGAAGACGCCTGTGCTGTCAGACCTGCCAAAGGGGACTGGGGAAACCTTTACTCTAACTGACTGCATGTAAGGAAAGTCACTAATCTATGTAAATCAGAGGATGAATGTATCATTGAAGACAGATCCTTCAATGAATCATTAAAGAAAGGATTTCAGAGAAGATCAAGACCTAATTCAACAAGGTGAAGTTCTGCTTTGCTATTTCTCTGTTTCAAATTAGGTCTCTTCTCTCCACTTGGATTATAAAACCACAAAGGAGAGGACAAAGTTTATGCCACAAGATAAATATTGTCTAAGGAGAAATTAAATGGGATGCGTTGTTGAGTACAGAACAGAGGAAGGGGAAGACACAGAACTTCTGTAGGGTCCCAGGGAACAATGGTGGCTGACAAAAGTTCTTACTGTGACCCTCGGCAGTGTCCCTGCTTCTCAGAGAGAGGGCTAGGAGAACAGAGGCAGAATGCAATGGACAGCTCACCTTCACCAAATGGCACCTGACTGGGGCATGCACAGGCAGTAGTTCCTCTGGAGTCTGGCAGAGCTGCATCACAGCCTGACTGCTGCACGCTATGTGACCTGGGGCGGGTGACCTCTCTAAAACGTCTGTGGAATGGAGATGATAATATAGAACCGACCTGATGGGGGTGTTAGGAGGAGTAGCACCTGGCACGCGGGAAGTATTCAATACATCCCCAATACATGCTAACAGTTAACAATAACAGTTATATATTTACACTCATATATCCACCCCCCTCCCGATAACCCATAAATACCTTAAAGGCAGACACCATGCCCTTACTTCCCCACAGGACACAGAATCCATACTAGATGCTTTAAAAGTGTTGGTTGATTGATTAATGGGCATGGAAGAGGAGACTGAGCTCCTCAGATTACATGTGACAGCATGTTCCAGTTCTCAAAGAAACTCCCTACGAGCCCTTTTTTGGGGGAGAAAGCAGCAAATTCTTGCACATCTTAAAGTATATCAGAGTGTCCCCTACTTTCCCCCATTTCACAGATCAAAGAAGAAATCTGTCAGGAACAAACGATGGACCTCGAGAGCCAGGGAAATGGACAGAGGGACAGGCTTCCCAGCCGAGGCCGGCAGCTCGGGCTCCTGCCAGGGCGGCTTCGTCCTTCCCGCGTGCAGCCACCGCGTTCAGACTTGTGCCGCAGCTCCCATAAAACCCGCTCCGCCTTTTCCTCCAGGAGATCGTCCTGCCTTTTGTCTTCCAGCTCAGTTCACACCATAAAACCCCACGGCCGATCGTGCCTTTTCATTTGGAATGATCAAAGCGGTAGCTGTCTGATGCAGAAGCAAGCACCTTTTAAATACACACGTGTTTTCCATTCGGATTGAAAACAGCACCCTGCGCTCACCTGTCCCCTGGTTTTCTGAACAAGGTGTGCACTTCCCCGTGCAGGCAGGAAAGGTCACGTGGTCGCGCCTCCGCAGCCGCCTATCCTGTCTGCGGAATCAGGTTACCTGGAATGTCGGGCCACTTCTCAGAGTCTGGGTAGAGGCTGGAACGACTGGGTGCGGGAAGTGGAGGACGGTGGGGAGACTGGGTGGGGAAACCAGAGACCTGGGAGGAGGAAAACAGGTTTCCCTGTCTAGGGTGCCCGCGCTGCAGGCACATGTAGTTAGGGGCTGGCGGGGAGAGGGCGGGGTGAAATGCCAGTTACTTTTGTCTTGAAACAGAGAAGAGGAGGGAGGTGCATTTTTTGCCTGCGAATATATGTGAAATGCATACCTGAAGTTGTACTGGGTGGGGACCGGAGTCGTTGGCACCCACACTGCAGTGGGACAAATCAGTAGGGTCATTGTATAAGCAACGGCTACTGAGGATGGCTGTAGAATCGGCGTATTAGGAAATGCACACCTGGCTCCTGCAAAGCTAGGGAGTGAAAAACTACTTTCAGGGAGCCGTCGAGTGAGCAATAGCATGAAGGTCTTCTCTTGGTCGGATCGAGGTCGTGCACGATATACAATTCCAGGCATTGTGCAAGGCCTTCGCAGAGCCCCACGTATGACGAGTGTGCCTGCCAACCATTTATCAACCACTGGGTCTTCTCAGTATCCCCTCGATTTTTTCCTAAGACAAGGGGGGAGCAATTTGCACTCTGCCCTAGAGAACTTGTGAAAATCACATGCTAACAGGCAAGTTCCTCCAAGGTTTACTTCTAAGTTTATGGTGGACAGTCTGGACAAAGGCAGGGGAAGAGTTTATTCTTTTGGAAAAGTAGATACCTCTGCAGGGAAAATAGGGCACCTTCAAGATTAATCCTTAACTGGAAAAGGAAGAAAAATCAGATAATATCCTTTCTGCCGTCCCCTAATACCTTCAGGAGTTCAAACGTTTTCCAAGCCCGCGGCACTTGGCAGTCATAATGACACAGTAAAATACCTAAGGTTAATGAATAACCTCTAAAGGAAGTTACTTCACATAATGACGGCAATTTCTCTGAACTAAATGTTAATAATAAGGCCTGTAATACTATGAGAAGGAAATGGTGGCAATTGGCAAATGCAGCTCTGTTGCTTGGTAACAAAACCTGAGGTATGAACATTTTCTTTACCTGGCGGGAAAGGGGTGGGTGGAAAGATTACAGTTCCAGCCTGAACAGCTGGAAATGCAGGCAGCCTTAAGAAGCCCACGGCTGTCCCGCAGCACATAAAGTGGAAGCATATGTGGCAGATCATTTTGTTCGCAGGGAGAAGTTGGAGGGGGAATAATTCCCTAAGAATTACTTAGCAGCACAGTAAAGGAAATGGGGTGTAATCTGGAAAGAGACGGAGGGCAGCCTAGTTCACATTACCTGGTACAAATCACCGCTCAACAAATAGAACATTTCAGCAAAATCCACCTAAGAGCTAAATCTTCTCCCCTGCCTCTCTGCTTTTGTTTGTTCCAGCAGAGAGAGACACTTTGATCCTCCTGTTTGTTTTTTTTCTGTTTTGGAGCAACTGTGGCATTTGAGAGATGAATTAGAAAAGGAATGCAATTAAGACAACCTAACAGTGCAATGTTCCTCGAAGAGGAAAACTTTACCATTTGAACTGCAGGCGCATATTGAGTTGAGTAATTATTGGCAGGCTGAATTGAAAGCGCCTAGAGACAACTTCTTCCAGCTGGTCATTAATCAACAGGAAATAGCCTACAACAAGGTCATTATTACCTTAAACCATTACAAGAGCATATTCAGTGAGAGGCTGAGATAAAATTGAGGGCTTTAAATCCCTGTTTGTTTTATGGCAGTGGTTTTCAAATCTGCCAGAATATCTATATCACCTCAACAGCTCTTTTTCAAATGCAGATTCTGGGGCCCCACTCCTGGAAATGGATACGGTAGATCCAGGATAGGCGCCTGGAAATGTGTACTTTAAATTCTCCATGGTGTTCTGATCATCAGCCAAGTGTGGAAACTGTTGCTCTAATGTCAGCAGTAGAGTTTTTTGGTTTGACCAAAGATAGAAAGTGAGAGTGAGTAATTTTTTGCCCTTGAAACTTAATATATTTTCATTTTTGCTCTAAGAGAAGTGTACCTATACAATTAAGAAAGCAAAATATTCTAAGTACATGATTTTTTCATGTTTCATTTTTTAATATTAAAAAAAGTGTTAAAACTGAATATAATACCAAAAACAATTGACTTTCTGACTATACTATCATTTAATTAAAAGCTATTTTCTGTAACTTGAGCATTTTCCTAAGTAGCCAAAAAAAATCATCTGGCACAGAAGTCTTAAAAGGCTCACCCTTTGCCCACAAAATGGGCCAAGTTTGTCCCCTAATCTTGGTGTTCCTTATGCAGTGTTGGCCAATGCTTTTAGAAGCCGTTGGTAGACTTCCTTCTTCCAGTTTTCCCTTCACCACATGCTCCCTCTGAGTTCTCTCTTCACTTCTTTGATTTCTTTAAAAATAACAATCTGCTATTATTTAGCTGTGGGTCTTAATGGACTAGTATTATTTTGGCCAAATAACACAAGTAATAGACAAATAATAACTAGGTGGGTGGGCAACTTGATTCAAAGGGATGACTTGAATAGCAAGAAGATGATTGGGACAGATTAAAATTTTGTGCTGAAAATGACAATATCTTACACACAGATGGAGTTCTGAATCTTTAGAATCTCTGCATTCACTATGCACAATGGAGGGAATTACATATTAATAAGACTTTCTAACTATATTCAAAGAAATTAAAAGCCATTGACTAAACAAGAGAAACACCATCAAAATAATTAAAAATAAACACTGCCAGAATTTGCAGATTGCCTGAACCAGAAGAAATGGGTGTCTCACAAAGGGTAGAACTGATGACAAAAGCTATTCCCATTATCCCCAAATTCCCTACAAGTCCTTAACATGGCCAGAATTAGGTTCACCTTAACCCCAAATCCTAACTTATGGGAAAGTTCTTTAAAAGAGATCAAGTTCCCTAGCCTTCTGGCCATAGTCTGGGACTAATAGGAATTTCTGAGTACCTCCACTATGGTCCTGATAATTCTCTGGACATCTAGAACAACTCTCCGCATCCCCAGTCCTGCCCCGAAAGACACATACCACCTTAAAGATCACACTTAGAAATTCGGATTCACCGGCCTGCTTGAACTGAGGCTGCCCAACATCGTTGAAAGCTGTGAGAGCTGTTTAGCCACATCTTGCAGGTGGAATGTGAGCCTTACAGAATGTGATTGGCCAGGCAGAGAAAACCTACTCTTCCCTGAACACTGCTGGCCACTCCCAATAGCCTCCCTTTGCTCTCACACAACATGTGTGGGTAATGCTAGTGACACCTTTCATGCGGCATTGTAATAGTGTCGACGGATCTGTCTCCGGCATTGGAATATAAACTCTCTGAGGGCAGAAAATGGATTTTACTCAACCACTTTCCAGGGCTGAGCTCAATACCAAGTATATTAAAGGGTTAGATACTGATGACGAATAAATGCATGAAGATTGTCAAAGAAAACCAGAACTAGAAAGTAAAATGGTAAAAAGATTTTATTCGAGACGATTGCAATCTGGGAAAAAGTATAGAACTCAGTATAGAACAATGCTCCATTCTTAATACAGCATGAGGAAGTAGGAATTTATAGCCAAGGAGACTGGAGGTTAAAGGGTTAAAAAAAATCACTAAGAGGAAACATCAGAGCTAAGGGAAGATTCTGATCAAACTAACCTAACAGGATTTTGCCGAAGGCCAGCCAGGGTGACCAGACATCACGGGAAAGATGGTGGAGGATGAAGAACCATCTAGGCATGGAGCATGGTGAGACATAGAGGATGGGAGATTCATGCTAAAGTTAGCAAGCTTAGTGTTGGAACAGGATTGTATAAGGAAGTGCACAGACGGGCCTAGGTGAAGGTTCAGGAGTCTGATTATATTTGACCAAGCAAAGGACCTTTGACTCTGTTCTGCTAAAGGTTGCCCTCTCTGTGTTAACCATTATCGTCTCATTTGTCTCTCTTTTTATTTCTTTTTTAAGTTACAGGCTAGAGTGCAGTGACGTCCCCAACCTCCAAGGCTCAAGAGATTCTCCTACCTCAGCCTCCCGAGTAGCTGGGACTACAGGTGCACACCACCATATCCAGCTAATTTTTAAATTTTTTGTAGAGACGAAGTCTCACTCTGTTGCTCAGGGTGGTCTTGAAGCCCTTAACTCAAGTGATCCTCCCGCCTTGGCCTCCCAGAGTGCTAAGATTACAGGCGTGAGCCACTGTGCCCACATCATTTTTTTTCTTTTAAAAAGAAGACAAAACCCTAGTGATGCACTTAGTTACTTAGTCACTGATACATTAATAGGAATTGTTATAGCTGGTGATTCTTTCCCAGATTAGAAACTCTGGTGACTTGAGAATATAGTCAGAGAGGGACACAAAAGTCAGAGTAAATAATAATGGGAAGAGACCTTTTTGCCAATACTTCTCCCTGTCCACAAGTTGATCTCACACAATTCTAGTTCCTTCCCATCCCAGAAGACAGGCGGCTATATAGTGCTTGGTGATTTGGTTGATACGGGTTTGTCCCATAATCTACCACTAAGTTGCTGAAGGCATAATATGCACCCTACTTGAGGCCTGATATGGATAATGATAATTTCTTGGTAAATTACTTACCTGGTACAAATACGCACTACTCAAAATAAACTTAAGGCAATTCTGACACTAACCTATAATAGGTCTTCAAGGAACGTGAGATAGGTATGAAGAAGGTCTGGAGGTTTAATCATGGAATCTGGAGTCAGAGAGACCTTTGTTTAATCTGGTTCAGTCATTTTACAACCTGAATGACCTTGAGCTGATAAGCTAAGCATCAGATTTCTTATATGTAAAATAGTAATAGTAACACCCCTACTTTCTTGCAGGATTGTTTTGGATCAGCAATTACATACATAACTGGACACTGGCATATAACAACAATAAGCATGATGCTTTTATCACATGCTCAGTGTTCATGAAATGGAATGGACCGACATATTTTGGAATTTCTCTGAGCCAGACAGCATAGCCCGTGGCTTTTCCTTCTAGGATACACAGCCTACTTTAGACTCTTTATTCTTTTTTTTTTTTTTCAGATGGAGTGTCACTCTGTCGCCCAGGCTGGAGTGCAGTGGCGTGATTCTGGCTCACTGTAACCTCTGCCTCCTGGGTTCAAGCAATTCTTCTGCCTCAGCCTCCTGAGTAGCTGGGATTACAGGCATGCGCCACCATGCCTGGCTAATTTGTGTATTTTTATTAGAAATGGGGTTTCACCATATTGGTCAGGCTGATCTTGAGCTCCTGACCTCATGATCTGCTCGCCTCAGCCTCCCAAAGTGCTGGGATCACAGGCGAGAGCCACCGCACCCGGCCGACTCTTCATTCGTAATGCACAAGAGAGTATTAGGATTTGCTAAAAGTTAAATCTTCAAAACACAAAATGAATGAGAGATTCAATTGTTTTCCAGTTAATTTCATCAACAAACATGGTTAAGACCCATAATTTAAATTATTATACTTCTTGGTTTGGCTGAAAGTGTATGCTCAAAACTGTAAAACTACTTCTGCTGGTGAGCATAAAGGACACAGTATTAAGAAACTTTATTCTTTAAAATCATGGACCTTGAGAAACCTGCCTTTTTGAAGTCTTATCAGGAATTACAAGCCAAAATGAAACAGCTTTAAGCTGAGTAGGTTAAAGCAGCATAGCTTTGGTCCAAGAGCCAATCAACATTATTCCTAACTTCTGTTAGCGATAATAAAAAGTTTTCTCTTTTCTTTTAGAACTAATCAAAACCTTCTGCACTCACTCAGAAATGTATATAAGTCCTGTTCAAGTAATCTTAAAGGAGACTGTGTTCCAATATTCAATCTGCCTTGCTCAACAAGATAAATGTAGCCTTTCCCCCCTTGAATTGACAGTCTGTTTATCTGAACAACAAAACGCATAGTACGTGTAGTCCTTAAAGCCTCTATGAGGAAGAAGCCCTGATCCACTTTTAGGTAACTTTTTGCCATTACCACAGGAGAATTGGGGCTTCTCTTGTAAACCATGCTCCTTAAATATTTTTATTCCTGTAGGGTATTTACCCCTGCCATGTGTCCTCTAAAACGTAGGATATGTGGTTTCTGCTTAGAGTAAACACTGAACACTGGTGATATCAGAGGATACAACTGAGTAATCTCCAGGCGCCTGGGCTTTTTGAGCTTGACCTAGATGGACACCGATCAGAATGTCAATGATCTGTCCAATTTCCATTTCTGGTTCAACTTCAAATTGACTTCCCAAGGACTAATAGTTCTCTCACTTCTCATAGCCCCAAAGGGTAAGGGTAGGGGAGATACGGAAAGAAAACTCTGTGCTTGAATTCCAGGCCCACCCCTGGATTCTGATTAAAACCAAATTCCTTTCAGCCACCAAACCCAAACTCTGGGGCTTTCCAGGATTCCACTCCCTTTTTCATCTTCCTGGATACAGAGCCCAGGTGTGTCACCATGAGCTGCCCCTGCTGCATAGCTTCCACGTGCAATCTCTGAACCCACCATGGTCGGTCAAGCTTCAAGTCCCCTACCAGCCCTGCTCCCATGCAACTTTCTACTGTAACTTACTCTAAAACCTTATCTAGGGCCAGGTGTGGTGGCTCGCGCTTGTAATCCCAGCACTTTGGGAGGCCTAGGCAGTTGGATCACAAGGTCAGGAGATTGAAACCATCCTGGCTAACACAGTGAAACCCCATCTCTACTAAAAATACGAAAAATTAGCTGGGTGTGGTGACACACACCTGTAGTTCCAGCTACTTGGGAGGCTGAGGCAGGAGAATCACTTGAACCCGGGAGGGAGAGATGGCAATGAGCCGAGATTGTGCCACTGCACTCCAGCCTGGGTGACAGAGCAAGACTTTGGCAATCAGTCAATAAAATAAAACCTTATCTGAAGTTTTAGTCTCATTTTTTATCTGAATTTTGGATATCACCTCTTGTAAACCCAACATCTCTCCCAAGTACCATTCTTAGCATAAATTTCCAAAACCAATCACATTTCATTACTCACTGAGGATGGGGTAACTCTATCTCCCCATGATTTTGAAGCAAAGCCAATATCCCACTTTGTCAAATTACCAATGGGATTTTTACTTCTTTTCTGGGCGACCCCACTTATCACCCCTGTGTGTATATGAAATAAACCATTTCTCCTGTTAACTTGTCCTTTATAAGTATAATTCACAGGCTCCAATCACTGAACCTAAGAAGGGAAAAAGTTTTTTTCCTTCCTCTACTGATAGCATACAGTGTGCTACATACAGCACATGCTAAATAAATAATTTCAAGGAGATAAAATTATTTCATTTATTCAATCTTATCTCAATTATAGCCACACTATTCTAAATGGAAATCTGAAAACATTTACATCAATTTTAGCAAGTGAATGGTCAAATTAGATAATTCAGACACTGCAAATGAATTCTGTTTTGGTATTTTGCTGCTGTACCTGGGATATTACCTAAAACTTCCAACCCCAAAGAGGTAGTTAGATGCAGGGGCTTTTGTGTTGTCTTAACAAAGAGTGGTAAAGATTGGAGAAGAGACTAGACAAATGAATGGGGTGAGGATAAGTTGTGGAAAAATAATTATAAAATATATGGTAAATAAGGTTTGTTTAGTAAGGTTTATTTTGCAGTTTGAAGTCCCCTTAGGTGATAAAAGTCATCTCCAGAGTCAAGGGTGTGGGGGAGATTTACAAACTGTATATACAAATAGAAATTTCATTTACAAATGTAAATTTCCTTTACAAAAGGAAAATTTCTGCCCTGATTTTAGGCAGAAATGGGGGGAAGCAGCGACAATTATTTTTGAATGGCTGCTGCTTGAAGAGTTGCCTGTGTGAGGTTTGGTGGCAAGAAACACAAGTCAGAGCCTGTGGTTCCTGTTGCTCTTTGGAGGTGTGAAAGCATAAAGAACACGTGCTTCATTACAGGAAGCTTTGCTCCTAAGATACAACTCTTCTAGACCTCCTGGACTCACCCAATTTCCTCATAGGCTTTTGCACTATCTTAAAAGATGTTTCCCTTAATAATATGGAGGAGACAAAATCAATAACATGCAATATATTTCATCAACATGGAAACCTGATTTTATCAGGAGAACAGATTAAAGGAGTCTTGCTTAGATTCCAAGGTAACTTACAGTTTTGCTAGCTTGTATGTGGGATGATTATAACAAGTTGTAATTCAGATAATGAACTTCTTAATGCAGGAAGTTTTTAGTTCAGGAAATAGGAGTCGGTGAAATTGAAATAAATGTATTAAGTAAATAAAGGGCAAAGTGCAAAGTACTTAGTGGCTAGAGTACTATCTATTTTAAAGAAGACTTGAAATAGAATAGCTAGGGTGCTTTAATTCTTCAGTTTTATACTGTACTACCAAGCTAATATGTTGCTATAATTCTCTGAATCAATTTTTTAAAAATACAGCAGCTATCTGGAGAAACCAACTTGATCTCATTTTTATTTTATTTTTTAAAATGCATTTGATTATGTATATTTGAGGTTTACAACATAATGTTATGGGATACATATAGTAGTGAAATAGTTACTACAGTGAAGCAGACTAATATATCTATCGTCTCACATAGTTACTTTTTTGTGACAAGAACAGCTAAAATCTACTTGTTTAACAAAAATCTCTCATACAGTATAACTTTACTAACTTTATCACTCATGTTGTACATTGGCTCTCTAAGCTTCTTTATGCTGCTATTTTGGTTGTCTGACATACGTCGCCCCATTTCCTTTCCTTCCCACCCTGCCCCACGTCCCCACCCCCATCCCCCCATGGTAACCACTGTTTTGTTCTCTGTATCTGTGTATTTGAGCTCTTCTTCAATATATATATATTCCACAAAAAAGTGAGATTATGCAATATTTGTCTTTCTGTGTCTAGTTTCTTTCACTTAGCATAATGTCCTCCAGGTCCATTCAAATTGTGGCAAATGGCAGAATCTCCTTCTTTTTAAGGTTGAATAATACACACACACACACACACACACACACACACACACATCATGTTTTCATTATCCACGTATCCACTGATGAACATTTAGGTTGTTTCCATATCTTGGCTATTGTGAATAATGCTGCAATGAATACGGGAGAGCAGATATCTTTACAAGGTGGTGACTTCCTCTTCTTTGGGTATATACCTAGAAAGCGACTGCTGGTTCATATAATAATTCTATTTTTAGTTTCCTTAGGAACTTCTACACTGTTTTGCATAAGGACTGTACCAGTCTACAGTTTCTCTACTGCCTTGCCACCATTTGTTATGTCTTGTCTTTTTCATAATAACCATCCATACAGATGTGAAGTCGCTATCAAATAGCGGTTTTAATTTGTATTTCCCTGATGATTGGTAATGTTGAACATCTTTTCATATTCCTCTTGGCCATTTTTATGTCTTCTTTGGAGAAATGTCTGTTTAGGTCCCTTGCTTATTTTTTAATTGGGTTATTTTTCTGCGCCTGAGTTATAAGAGTGCTTTACAAATTTTTGACGTTAACCCCTTATCAGATAAGTGGTTTGTAATATTTTTCCTAGTCAATAGATTGCCTTTTCATTTTATTGTTTCCTTTGCTGTGCAAAAGATTTTTAGATTGATGTAGTAACATTTATTTTTGTTATTGTTGCCTGAGCTTCTGGTGTGATATTCAAAAAATCATTGCCAATACCAACATCCAGGAGCTTTTCTCCTATGTTTTCTTTCAGGAGTTTAATGGTTTTAGGTCTTACACTTAGGTCTTTCATTCATTTTTTTATTTTCATGTATGGTGTAAGATAAGGGTCCGATTTCATACTTTTGATGTAAAAATCCAATTTTACCAACACTGTTTATTGAATAAATTATTCTTTCCTCATTGTGTCCTTTCTGTGCTCTTGTCAAAAGCCAGTTGACCATATGTGCTTAGGTTTATTTCTGTGCTCTCTTTTCTGTTCCATTGGTCTATATTTCTGTTTATATGCCAGTACCATACTGTTTTGATTACTATAGCTTTGTAATATAATTTTGATTAAGAAACTGTAATGCCTTCAACTTCATTTTTCTTTCTCAGCATTTCTTTAACTACTCAATTTTTTGTGATTCCATGCAAATTTTAGTTAGTTTTTTTTTTTTTCTATGAAAAATGCCATTAGACTTTTGATAGGGATTGTGTTAAATCTGTATATTGCTGTGGGCACTAGGGACATTTTAACAAATTAATTTTTCCCACCCATGAACACGAGATAATTTTCCATTTATTTGTGTCTTCTTCCATTTCTTTCATCATTGTTTTATAGTTTTCAGTATACAAGTCTTTCACTCCCTTGGCTAAATATATTCTTAGATATTTAATTTTTTGCTCCTATTATAAATATGATTGTTGTCTTAATTACTTTTTCAGATGGTCATTATTTGTGTATAAAAATGCTACTTTATTTTTTTTTGAGATGGAGTCTTCCTCCATCACCCAGGCTACAGTGCAGTGGCACAATCTCGACTCACTGCAACCTCTACCTCCCAGGTTCAAGCAATTATCCTATCTCAGTCTCCCAAGTAGCTGAGACTATAGGCGCCTGCCACCGTGCCCAGCTAATTTCTGTATTTTTAGTAGAGACAGGGTTTCACCTTGTTGGTCAGGCTGGTCTTGAACTCCTGACCCCAGGTGATCCTCCCACCTCAGCCTCCCAAAGTACTGGGATTATAGGTGTGGGCCACCACACCCAGCCACTGCTACTGATTTTTGTATGTTGATTTTTCTATCTTGGAACCTTACCAAATTCATTTTTTAGTTCTAAACTTGTGTGTGTGTGTGTGTGTGTGTACCTTTGAGGTGTTCTACATATAGGATAATATCATCTGCAAATAGAGATAATTTTGTTTTATCTTTCTAAATTTAGATGCCTGTTTTTCTTGTCCAATTGCCCTTGCAAGTACTTCTAATACTACATTGAATAGAAGTGGTGAGAGGAGGCATCCCTGTACTGTACTAATCTTATTAGAAAAACTTTCATTTGTACCTGTTGATTATGATATTAGCTGTGAGCTTTTCATAAATAGTCTTTATTATTTTGAGGATGTTTCCTTCTATATCTAAACTGTTAAGAGTTTGTATCAAGAGAGGATACTGAATTTTGTCAAATGATTTTTCTAGATTAATTGAGAGGTTCATGTGTATTTTTCTCTTTCATTCTCTTAAATATATGTATTACATTGATTGATTAGCATGCCAGGCACAAATTCCACTTGCATACCAGAGGTAGATCCCACTTGGTCATGATGTATAACCTTCCTGAGGTGTTGTTGAATTTGGTTTGCTAATATTTTGTTGAAGATTTTAGTATCAAAGTTCATCAGGCTTATAGGCCTGTAGTATTATTTTCTTGAGGTATCTTCGTCTGGCTTAGATATCAAGGTGATGCTGGCCTCGTGAAATATATTTGAAAGTATTCCCTCTAGTTCTATTTTTTTAAGAGTTTAAGAAGTATTGGTAATAATTATTTTTTAAATATTTTTTGGAATTCATCACTGAGGCCATCTGGGTCAGTGCTTTTCACTGTTGGAAGGTGTTTAATTACTTTAATATCTTTGTTTTTTGTTTGCTCAAGCTTTCTATTTCTTTTTGAGTCAATTATAGTAGCTTATAATTTCCTAGCAATGTATTGATCTCTTCTAGGTTATCCAATTATCCAAATGGTTGACATATAATTTTTGATAATGTCCCTTATGATCATTTTTATTTCTGAGACATCTGTTATAATGTCTCCATTTTTATTTCTAATTTTATTTGTTTGAGTTCTCACTCTCTCTTTTTTAGTCTAATTAAGGGTTTGTCAATTTTGTTTTTTTTTCCACAAAGAATCAGCTTTTGGTTTTGTTGATTTTTCTGGTTTTTCTGTTCTTTAATTGATTTATTTCTGTTCTGATCTTTATTATTTTCTTCTACTAACGTTGTTTTCTTTATTCTCTTTTTTTCTAGCTTCTTCAAATATAATGTCAGGCTATTTATTTGGGATCCGTCTTCTTTTCTAATGTAGGCACTTTGAGTTTAGTTTGTTCTTTTTCTAGCTTCTCAAGGTATAATGTTAGGCTATTTATATGGTATCTTTCTTTTTAATTTTTAATTAATTTATTATTTTAAAAGACAGGGTCTCACTCTGTCACCCAGGATAGTTGCAGTGGTGTGATCATAGCTCACTGCAGCCTTGACCTCTCAGGCTCAAGCAATTCTCCCACCTTAGCATCCTGAGTAGCTGGGACCACAGGTGTACACCATCGTGCCAAGCTATTTTTTTTTCTAATTTTTTGTAGAGACAGAGTCTATCTATGTTACTCAGGCTGGTCTCAAACTCCTGAACTCAAGTGATCCTCCCATTTCAGCCTCCCAAAGTGCTGGGATTACAGGCGTGAGCCACTGCACCAGCCTTCTTCTTTTTTAATGTATGCATGTATTGCTATAAACTTCCCTCTTAAAACTGCTTTTTCTGCATTCCAAAGGTTTTGAAATGTTATTTTTATTGTTTTATCTTGATACATTTTTTTTAATTTCCCTTTTGATTTCTTCTTTAACTTATTGGTTGTTTGGGAGCATGATGTTTAATTTCCAAATATTTGTTAATTTTTCAAGATACTGATACTTTCTGTTATTGATTTCAAGTTTCTTACTGCTGTGGTAAGAAACAGTACTAGACGGAGAGAGATCCAAGATGGCCGATCACTAGCAGCTCAGGATTGCAGCTCCCAGTAAAAGCACAGAGAGCCAGTGGACGCCACACTTACCGATAAATTTTTGCTGCCCACGGACCAGGATATTCCCAGCGGAGGAGCCTCACGGGTCGCCAGCGCAACCCTTTCGGCTGGCGCAGCTTTTTTGCCGGCGCCTCGGCTCAGCAGCTCTTGGTGTGGAGTAAACGGGACTGAGTCTCCTTTTGGATGATGTTTGGAGCTCTGGGAAGGCAGAGCAGTCCATCCAGCTGACTGAAAAAGGGACTGAGAAGCCAGACCGGATACCCCCGGGCAGAAAAGCACCACGAATTTCAACGCTGCTGTTTTAGCTAGAGTTGCAAGTCGCACAGTGAAAATTACATAGATTCCGGAGCTGGGAATTAACAAGCTGGACGTCCACTCAGAGACCTAATTTGAAAGTGGGTAATTACAAAGATGACAGATGGATAAAACCATAAAGATGCCAAGAAGCCACCGTAAAAAAACTGAGAACACTCAAAATCAGAAAGTCTCACCTTCTTCAGAGGACGCTAGTTCCTCATCAGTAATGGAACAAGGCTTGATGGAAAACGAATGTGAAGAATCATCAGAATTAGGCTTCAGAAGGTGGATAATAAGAAACTTCTGTGAGCTAAAAGAATATGTTCTAAACCAATGCAAAGAAACTAATAACTTTGAAAAAAGGTTTGACGAAATGCTAACGAGAATGGACAATTTAGAGAA